>JAZGTK010017835.1:0-12108 GCA_036877625.1 Ambastaia sidthimunki
AGCAATACATTTTGACCTTGTGGAGACATTTTAGGTCCCCATAAGGTAACAATCTTATAAATCACAAAATTATCTTTTTATCTTTCAGCTAATACAGTTTACACAGTTTAAAATTCATTACGTCTATGGACAACATCAATGTGTGTGAGTGTGTATGTGTGTGTGTATGTGTGTGTGTGTGGGGGGGGGAGGGTTGGGGGGGGGTTAAGCTGATTAATGCAGGATACATTGTTGTATTGTGTGGGGGGTCACATGCTTCCCGCTGTCCAGAGTAGCACTTCTGGGCTTTAGCAGAGCCATTAGCTCTACTTATGAGCTAAAACATGCGTCCGTACAAAGAGAGCGTGTAGGAGCGAGACTGTAGGAAACAGAGAGAAAGCAGGATAATTAAATAGTCTGATCCCTGTAGGTTACAACTAATCCGGTTTAATTAACTAAAAATCCTCCAGTGCCTCATCAAAGGCAGCTAGCAGAGGCAGACATGACAAACTGCATGCCGGTCTACAGCTCTGTTTTGGAGAGGCGGCTGTAGGACATACCTGCTGCTGTGGGCATGTCCATTGTAGCTCAAAGCTTATCACACTGGCAGCTGTACAGCTCAAAGTGCCTGTTAACCCCTGCTGGACCTTTTTTCCCAGCATGCACCACTGTGCCGCCCATGTGACAATAAGTGGGATATTCAGACTTGGTCTGAATATTCTATTCTGATAAGCAGCGGTGAACGCTTGTTATGGAAGGAAGAAAACGTTTTAGCATATGAATAAAATTTAGCAGCCATCACACTGTCCTCAATTGTCCACCTGATTCATTCTACAACGTTCCTCCTCTGAGAACCTGAGATCTTCCTCATATCATCTCTGCTTCCACTGTCTACAGCCTGTTGTCTCATACATCACACTCTTATAACGCTCCAGCTGGCCTTGACAGGAAAGGAGGTGAGATAGAGGTAACAAGACAGAGAGAGCAAGAGAGAGAGTGAAAGAGAGGGAGGGAAGGCTAGACATAGTGGGAGAGAGAAAGAGAGCGAGAGAAAGAGAGAGAGAGAGAGATTCCTATTAAAATAATTTTCTTTATATTGAGACTTTCAATTTTGGATGACTTTAAAATCATTTTGAATAATTTCAAAAGTGCAATTGTATTTACTTTAATTATTTGATCTTCTAAAACAACTGTGTTTAGTTTCTGTTTAGTTTAGGTGTAGTTGTCCCTTTCACGTATAACACAACAAATTCTTTTATCTCCCATGATGACACACACTTTATTAGAAACTGCAGCATTTTTAAAATACTCCTTATCAAGGTTTAGATTTGAATTTATGTTTTGATCCAACTCACAACAACAAATACTGCAAACAACATAATCTCTATGGGAATTATGAGCAATACAGTATTATTGCTTCTTTACTGTCAGCTTTACCAATGCCCAAAAAACAGCTGCAAGAAATCACAGAGACATTGTGAACGTGTGATTTTTCTGCATGGATTAAATCCTGCACACACGTGAGATCTGTCAACTGCTGGGAGAGAGTATGCATGAAAAATGAGAGGGACAAATACACGCTTGTGTCTCGCAACCATTCTTCAAAACTCAATTCAGTGCTAAAGCTTCTTTTATAACGAGAGCTATTAGACACACGCGGCTAACTGCTGCGCTAATGTTTCTGTCCCATGTGGAACGCCATGTTTAAGCTTCCAGTGAGAGGGATCCAGCAGATCCACTTACTCAGCACACCATCCCGTTCAGGCCACTGCATGCGGGTTAATGAGGGTCAGAACCAAGGGCGAGATCTATATTAACCTTCGGCCTTATGCCCAGACAGAATATAATGAAGGGAGAGAAAGAGAACAGAGAGACAAACTGGTGCAACAAGAGAACAGAGTCGTATTCACAAAGAATTTAGCAGTTTTTTGGTGTTTTTTGGCCAGAATTATTAATAGTGCTCATGCTTAGCATCAAGGGTTTGTTCAAATTCTACTATTACAAATATAAACTTCCCTTAGAAGTATTAAACATCCTCATTGTTTCTGCTCTGAACATAAATGATAAACAATTAAGAAGAATAAAAACCGGTAAAAGATTTATTTAGCCCAAATGGCTTCTGGCGACCCAAGACTGAGCCCAGCTTGTGGTCCTTCCCCATCACATTTTCTAATAATCTAATAAAGTTGCAAATGCCAAAAAACAACTTTAAAACTACATATTGTACAGACTTTCATTGCATAGACAAAACCACAATTTCAAAAGAGGGTTTGAAAGTGTATCAAAGCTAACTCAAGTTGACACACACGACCACACAATCCCTGCCTGACATAAAGAAATCTCTCTGACCAGCATGTGTTTAAGTGTTGACTGCATCAGTCAGTCCACTGTATTATCAACTGTAAGCAGTCTGTACCTGTCAGTAACCCATAAGCATATCGTCTTGTGTTCTTGAGTGGCAGTACAATTATATCACCTATCAAATCTCTGCTTACTCATTACAACGGCCTTCAATCACAAAACCCGACAGCTGCTCGCCCTGATCCTTCTCCACCCAGAACATTCCACAGATGTTGTGATTTTCCCTGACGCAGGGCCGGCCCGCAGAGATGAGTGTTTTCAGACTGATCGCTTTTATTGGCAGAGGCCCATGAGGAGAAAACTCATCACGCTTCTGTGTTTTCAGAGGCGACTGGGGTCCAAACTAAGGTCTCAAACTCTGGAACGGGATAAAAGTCATCTGTCTTCTGACATCCGATCTGAAGGCTAGACATCACATACGTAAACAGAACTCATTTTTCCAGACCTTCGCAGATACATAAATCTCTGAACGGAATCAATTATCTGATCCTGATACGGACTTAAGACCTCCAGCACGATCGCTTCAGCCTTAGCATCATAATCCATGAAGACATAATAAAACACAATGCCCTGTTCTGACCCCACCCAAATCTGTGCAGAATTAATATCTTCATATGTCTCTAGTCTCCAGTCCCTTCCTCCATATCAGAGAGACAAACAGTCCAACAGTGTTTGGGGAATTAAACTTGGAACACTTAATTATCTCCTCAAATTTAAATGCAGTGTAACCAAACAATGTTCCATCAGTTCATAGTTCTACACAGTTGCACAGCCTTCCAAAAGTGCTTAAACAGACATGATTGTTTTTGGAAGGACGACAGCTTCACCCATTAAGACATTTTAAAACATGTATCTGTATAAAAGTCCCAGTCTGTCAACAGTTCATATGAACGATGTGACTCAACACAGTAATAATCAAATGCATCAATATTTAAGAGTGATTTAGAAGGTTTTACTGTAAAAATTAACTCCAAACATTAGCACACATTTCATAAAAAGGTAAAAACAAACTTGGTGAACAGAAAGATTAAGCCCCTTTTACATTTATGCATTTGGCAGACACTTTTATCCAAAGCGACTTTAAAAACATTCAAGTTATACATTTTATCATTATCTGCGTCCCCTGGGTATCAAACCCACAACCTTTGCACTGCATACACAATGATCTACCAGCTAAGCTACAGAAGAACAAAGCGTAACATTTTCAAATATAAAACAAAGCGTTACATTTAAACACTCTGGTTATAAAATTGAGCAAAATACTATTACTACATCTACATAATTTACTGTTATTCTATTTGACGGACCCCCTGTTGAGCTTCACATGAAAAAAAGTCTCTGTAAAAATGTAGTTGTAGAAACTCTTCTAAAGCCACACGAGGTCAAGAGCTTTGCTCAAGGGCTCAGTGGTTAAAGCTTATGAGTCTCATTGTGGGAATCAAACCAGGAACCATTTGATTACAAGTTGTAAGGTTTAACTACTAAGCCACAGCGCCCTTTGAAGGTTGAGAGGCACAGAAAAAGGCAGACAACAAGTATGTCATTTCTACTGCAAACAATGCCATAGGAGAACCATTTTAACTGCATGGTTCCATAAAGAACCTTAAACATCTGAAGAACTTTTCTGTTCTTTGTTGGGATTCTTTAGGTTCTTTAAACTTTAAAAAAGGTAAAAAGAAACTGAATGGGTCATTGGGGAGTCTACAACTGTTTCTTTAGGGAACCAAAAATGTTTCTTTTATGGCATCACTGTAAAGAACCATTTAGGAACCTTGTCACAAAAATATGTGTGTGCAGTACTTTTTTATAAGCCCATCATATACATCTTACACTGAAAAACATTAAGCTACAATGTATTATTTTGCGAAGAAACTTACAAAATAAGTTCAGAATTCATTAAATTTCCTGGGCAAAGTTTCAAACAAAACATGCCTTCTTAGGTAAAGAAAGATTTACCTTAAATGTTTATTAGCTTTACATTGTTAGCCTTTAACTTTACTTTGTTAGCTTTACCTAAAATAACCTTCAAACAAAAAGCACTGCACACAGATATTGCATTTTAATGTTTTGTGTTTGCAAACTGGACAATGACCCATAGACCTAAATGGTGCTGGCCACAGACTGAACCCAGCAAAAACCCAGCAAAAACATACACCAGAAAGACAGAGCCAATTAGCAGATGCATCTGGTGATCGGTGTCAGCTATAAACCCATCCAGCCAATCAGAAACGATGTCTGTTGCCAATAAAACCCAGTTCGATGGGCACCCAGCAGATAATTAATAGAGATGCTGAGCCCAAACTGTACAAACAACTGGGGCAGATGACCAGAGCTGGAGAACATACAGAGACAAAACAGAGAGACAAACGACATGAAAGTAACCTTTGTAGGTCAATTACTGCCATTATAGCCGTGAAAACTGGCAAGTGTAGCTACTCAGGGTGAGAGACTCAGTTCTGAGTCACATCCACATCGACTTAGACTCAGTGTGAACTTCCTCCCAGAGTGGGACGAATGTTTAGTCACTTAATTTTTTTTCCCCAGCAGACGGGCTAAGCTGCTAAACTCACGCTGTTACTTTTGCTGCTATATTAAACAGACACTAAAGATCAGGCCATTAGAGAGTCACATGACACTATAAACCAGATGGAACAAACAAAACAAACCTGTGTGCTGGAGATTCGTGTTGCCCTCGCTAATTTACTGTTACAGCGCGTGCGCTCTCGCTAACAAAGGCTAATACGCAAGCAAGCAGACTCACTATAAATGCACATATTGTATGGTTGTGTTTATATCACACAAATGATAACATTTAACACAAAATCATTCTATGGATTTGCATCAAAAATCTGCTATGAAATCTATATACTATATAATCTATATAGTATATATAATCTATATACTGCTATGAAATGTATATAATCTATATATATTATAAAATCTATAAGGATTTTATAATAATGGGTGCATACAGTGTGTGTGTGTTTGTGTGTGCATATGCTGTGTGTGTGTGTGTGTGTGTGCGTGTGTGTGTGTAGTGTAAGATGAACAGAATGCGCAAAACAGATAATGCAGAAAACTGGATTTTGCATGCAGGGCATGTGTGCAGGTAACACTAATCAAATGAAACAATTATAAGGGGAGAAAGAGAGAGAGAGGTTATATTGTACATGTAACAGTATATATACACACAATGCATATATAAATCTATATATACACACTATATATTCATATATATGTGTGTATGTATGTTTATGTATGTGTGATAAGCCATGTCAACAAATCTACATCTCACACTTTCCTCTCTCTGGCCGACATTGCATACGTGTTGAGACAAGGTGGAGCTTGTTTAATTATTTACCAGCCTGAATCAACAAATTAGGTGTCAGCCAATCACAGAGCAAGCCTAGCGTATCGGCCAATGAGAAAGGACATGCCTATCATCAATACTGCATCAATACGGTCTCATTAGAGATGTAGACACAGCGAATTCCTAAGACAAGAAGTGACCAATCATGCAGCTACAAGAGCTCGTGCAACAGATGGTCATGGTCCAGAAAGGACAAAGTGAAGCTGGTTTTAGGAAGAGGGAGGGGCCTGTATTAAATGACATGTTTGAGCTTTCTTAAGGGCTCAGGAAAGCACTGGGGAGAGTGAGAAGGCTTATTAATGACTCCCAACTTCAATTGCTTATACAGAACAAAAATATATTGCAAAAAGATCCTATTGCGTGGCATTTACAAAACAGACAAACAACTCACTGGAGAGCAGTGAAATATTTGTAAACATTGTGGATCTTAGTTACGATGCATTAAATGTTTATTCATTTAGTAGACGTTTTTTTTCCGAAGTGACTTACAAATAAAACAAAATATGGGGATCCCATTGGTTTATGTATTTATTTTGTGACTATATGTTGATGTGACTTTTTTTCACTGTATGTTTAATAAGAGAAAAAAACCCACAAAAAACAGTCTAGCCTTTTCTCCTTCTGAGTTCCCTGCAGAAAGAAATAAAGACAGAGAATAATTCAGCATTTATGTGAGAGAAACAGAGAGCCATAGAAAATGAGTTAGACATCCATTCACTTAATATTACATTAAATGTGGAGTTCTGTGCAAGAAAAATGGTCTAGGAGAGATTCGCTCACCTTAAATTACATTTAAATTTGTAGTGCTTCAAAACAAGGTGGTTTTTTTTCAGAAATGGCTAAGGAGCCATAAAAATGTCCAGAATGTATGGATGGCAAGCAAATAACCACATTTTTATGACACTGTATTTTGTTTCCCTGTAAAAAACATTGAGGCCAAAAATTGGTCAGAAATTCTGCGATGTTTTACTTAAGCACAAATGTCAAATTCATAAAAGTCAAACCCATTTAACAAACTTGTGCCATGAAGACTGAATTATTCACTATTTATTGGTTTTGCTCTTCAGTAAGACTTATTATTTATTACTTTAATCCAAAGTAACATTTACATGTCCAAACAGCTCATGCTTAATTTCTTACAGATTTTCACTACAAACCCAGATCATAAGCCTACATGATAACACTACAACCACCTCAGACCTGAGATCAGTGCATCACAAAGATGAGGGAGGTCTTGAAGTAACAGAAACGTGGACCAGTGATCCACACTCAGTCATATATCAACAGGTACCAAATAGAGCATAAAGGCTGAGCATTAATCCCGCCCTGCCTCAAATTGATGAGGTCTGTCAGAAACAGGCAGTGTATGTTCTCCTCTTTATGATGGAGCTAAATCAAGATGGCGAACACAATGGACCGTCACTCACCTGCTCTAAGCCCATAAAATACACAAGAGACTGTGGGATCATGGGTCAGAGAATAAGACATATTGCTTTAAAACTAAAAGACTTTTAGCCTTCCATTCCACTTAATGAGATTTGCCTCCGTCCTGCAGGTTTTCTTACATTAAGTCTACTTTAATCTACACGAAATGTATTTGTCCTGCTTTGTAATTTCCCTACAGTGCTTTCTAAATAATTTGACCACTAAAACACTGGAGGTCTGCAGTTTTGTGAGGAGTGTCTGTAGAACCTATTACAGCGGGAAAAATGCAAACCTTAATATATTCTGGACGTTTAATACACTTTTGTTAACCCAGCCACAGCCTAGCCACGGTTAAAAAGGTGCAAACTGCATTTGACATCTGACTTGAATAAAGTAATATGTACCAATGGGATTTAAGCACTGAGTCCATCAGGAGCAACTGCCAGATTTTGAAATGCTTATGACAGACGTCGCTGCCTTCACAGTGATTGGCTGCCGCCTGCTGTTTTTTGCCTCTCATTTGCATTTGACTCTTTTTGTCTGCCTTCAGTCCCGTCACTCAGATCTCATGCAGAATGAATTGAAAACAGCTCCACTCACTCTGCACCAGAGGACGTGTGTGTTTACAGACTGACCTAAGAATGAATCTTTTCTCCAGACTCTAACTGAGCTTGCGGTCCCCACAAGGTCAAAATTTACTGGTACTACTACACATTTGGTCCTCATAGCATAGCAAATACCAGAATCACAACACACACACCAAAACACCAAAAGAACTGATATGAAAACATTAAATGCTCTTTTTAAGTTTTACCCACAACACTGCACAGATGTTGTCACAGCTGACAAACACTATTATATAAAAAAACATTGCATACTCATTTACACAGCAAAAATGTCAACATAGCCCCGAGGAAAATCTGAATCTAACAGATAGAAACGTCTAGAAAGATGAGAGATGATTTGGAGAGCAAATACAGTATAAAATCTACAGAAGTACAAAATGGACACCAGTAAAACTGTTTCCCCACAGCTTTCAGAACAACAGCATCAATAGAAGCAGAAGGTCATGTTCGGCCCGGGGTGGAGGCTGGCCAGTCACTCACGCAAATCAAATCTGATTGGCTGGGAGGAGCTGCAGTTTAAAAACAGCAGGGTGGCAGGAATTTATACCCTGCGCTCATTTTCCCCTGGAGGTAAAACAATAATGATACCAAAAGGCACCAAACTGTTAATTGTTAATGTTAATTTTCTCTTGGCATGCAGCTCTGTTGAGATACAAACAAACAGGGGAATTCAGAAAAGTTAGTGCTTTCCTCAAGAGAGCTTAAAACAAGAGCTCATGAATTCAAGATCAAGAATTGAGCTTGTTTTTTACCTACACTGTCAGATACTTCCAGATTTATCCTGTAATCTAAAATAATAATAATAATATTACGAATATCACATGAATGTTCCAAGACAATCCAGCTATTCATGATAAACTTCTACTTTACCTTGTAAACGAGACCCAAATTGTGCACCTTGTTTTCTCAAGCTTGGTGTGGTTTGTTTCAGTCATCTTAAATCAGTTTTTGGTATGTGAAGGTTGCTGTCTGTGTTATACAGCGCATTTCAGAACCATGGACAGCACTTGACCCAACAGTGCATCTATCGCACCACTTGTGGCCCTAATTGTCCAGCATTTATAATTCAAATGATGACTCAACACTGCAAACTGAGCAATACAGACCGACAGAAGCTGTTTTACACTGTAAATACATTTTACTACAAATATTGACCGTGCAAAGAAACTTTAACGTGACTCTGAGTATTACAGATGAGAAATCAACAAAAGGCGCAGTCATGTAACTGCAGATAGTCTATACAGACTGGTCAATGAAATCGGCTTTTGCACGGTATTTTATCTCAATAAAAACTAACATTTATCATTCTAGTAGGATAAAGAGACAGATTCAGATGCGTGGAGAGCATAAATAATCAATCCAGGATTAGGAGCGCAAGTCTTCCAATCTGCTCCTCTGTGGTCAAATGACCGAATCTGCTGATCTTAACACGGTTCTGTCATCCGCCAGACTCATGTTTCACATTTTGTCTTACAGAATAAAGACATAAAACTGGTTAATGCACAAACAGAATGCCAAAAAAGCAGCAGGGAAAGTTCGTTTTTTAAGTAAAGAAGCACAAAATTAGTATTCATTAGATATTTACGCATGCATTTGTAGTCAAACACGCACAACGGGAAATGATTTAAACTGCTTCAAATAACAAAATATCTTACCTTAACTGCCTCTGCATGCGTGACGCGATCAAACACTTTGTCATTCACTTTCATAATCTGATCTCCTATTCTCAAACCCTCTTTTTCTGCCAGTGAACCCGGTTCCACCAGTGACACATAGATCCCGACTCCGTGCTCGGAGCCTCCGCGAATGCTAAAGCCCAGACCCTCGTTGCTCTTGTGGCGCTTGAGGGTCACCAGTCGGATCTCTCCCGGGGGCTCCGGTAAGAAATTTCTGCCCAGTAAAGGAATAAGAGTCGCGGTCCCGTCGCTGCTGGTGCTGATATTGTCAGGGGAGCCGCGCAAAGCGACCTGAGTCGCCGAATGGGCCGATAAATGAGCCCCGTGTTTTGGACTCGTACGAGCGGCACCCTGGGCACCTTCCGGGCCACCGTTTCGCGTAAGTGTGTCGGATTTTAAATAGAGACCCTCGGAAGTGTACTGGTCGAATAGAAGCTGATCCGAGCGCGGGATGACCAGGCGCAGCATGGGCAGAAGCTGGCGCTTGCTCGGGACGTTGAGTATGACTTTGAGGGTTTGGACCAGGTCGTACACATTGCGCTTGGAGTGGTACACGTTGAGGCAGTGGATAAACTGCTCTCTCTCCAAGTCGCTGAGCAGCAGGTTAAGCGCGTTGTGAAGCTTCTTCACGTTGGCGGACAAGGAGCGCGCACTGGACGCCACAGAGTTATCCGAGGAGGAGTTCAGCGACAGGCGCTCCAGGTCTGTGCTCATCCTCTCTCCCTTTGCCTGGATCACAGAGCCACGTTGAAGTGGAGAGGCGCGATCAGCATCGCGGTGCCCGGTCTACAGGAGACTGAGGAGCGGTGCATGAACCGTCGTTGCCATGATGTTGCCCGTCATGCTCATTATTACGCAACGGGTGGCACGGATCACAGCAGCCCTAAACAAACAAGCAAGCAAACATATCTAACGGTTAGGTCAGGATACAACAAGGAAAAGTTTGAAATGTAAATAAATGTACTCCATGCGCACTTATTCTGGCTATGACGGACAGAAAAGCGCACCTTTTGCGCACTGATGGTGGCAGGAAGCTCCGGTGCGTCTTGTTTTCGTGAGAAAGGTTCAAGTGTTAAGCAAGGCTTCTCCAATATCGTCGTCAGCAGAGAATCTCTTATCGAGTTCCGAATCTCTACCTAAAAATTAAAAGCTTGAATGGGATCATTATTAAACTCACACGTTCACATCGACAGTTTTTCAAGCGTTACACATGTCAGATATTTTGCTTTAATTCACTCCTCTCGTATTTTGAGCTTATGGCACCCAAACTACAACCCAAAGTTGATTTCATTTGGCATCTCAAATGCGCAAAGTAAAGTTGCAATGCGCTTCAGTTCCTTGAAGTTATGTATTCCAAAGACAGAAAATCCAACAGGTTGTACAATTATTCATTGCATTACAGCGCAAATAAATAAATACGACGGCACGGAGCTCGACAGTCGTCGTCCAGCCTTCAGCTGTCGGAAGGGATCGACTGCACGAGCTCCAGCGCGCCCCTACACAGGAAATGACGCAGCTTGTGTGAAGCGCATAAGTTGCTTAGTAACCAACAACACTCTGGTAGGAAGGACGAGGGCAGCCAATATTACAAATGCCCAACTGCTTATGTTTAGAGTGATGGATCAGAAATCATTAACACATCCACGCAAACTTTAACCTAGTAAATGAATTTAAAACTACCAATGCTGCATAACTGTTAAAAGCTTAAGAAATAAGCATACTTCCCCTTATTAATATTAACCATCAACCAAAGTTTAAAACAAAAAACATGGTTACTATAGTTAAACCATGGTAACCACAAACTAACCATGTCAGTTTTGCTACATAGTTTAATCATTTTGTAGTGACCATATTGTGGCATTTGAACTAGTTTTACAAATGGCAATCAATGACAAAAAACATTTACAGTTACACTTTTACTATAATAACTGCAGTTACACTTTTACTATAATAAAACCGTGGTTAATTTTTGTAGAGGGATTAATTTACATACAGCCTTTGGGTTATATTTTACATTACATATAATGATGAAAGTATTCCACATAGTTTAAAACACATTTTTGTATTCCTAATATGAATTTTAACTCTATTTGATCCATTAACAAAACCATTTGAATAAATGAAACCGTTTATTTAATCCATTAGAAAATTGTGTAAGAATCAATTACATTTTTGCTTCAAACAAAAATAACCTACTAGTAAATATAAACAGACTAATATTCTAATGGCTGTGTTGCTCACCTCCTTGTGCCTTTTACTGCATGATTCAATCATGTTTAACCCTTTACATTATAAACCTTTACAGCTCTGACCACATTAGCACAGTTCACATTACTGCAGTACATGACAGAATGACTTTCAATCAAACCCACTTACAGCATTTCCCAATTGATGCCATTAGCAGAACCCTGAAATCCAGCCACAATCTGAATCAGCGTTTATGCATCCAAACCGAACGCCTCTTTCTGGCACCGGTTCAGCACTGAAGCATGTCAAGAGTTCTGCTTCTCTTGTTGACAGCACTGAATCACATCTGAATCTGACTGAGCTCTGGACTCACACATCACGGTGGCTGGATTCCAAGAAGCACTAATCAGATGTTCCTGAAGACCACCTGTATAATGAGATTTCTGGTGTGTTTCTCGGGGCTGGAAAACACACACACACACAC
>JAZGTK010017836.1:0-12108 GCA_036877625.1 Ambastaia sidthimunki
TGACCTTTTGTGTCTTGCCCTCCTTGTGCAAGGTGTCAATGGTCGTCTTTTAGACAACTGTCATGTCAGCAGTCTTCCCCATGATTGCGTAGCATACAGAACTAGACTGAGAGACCATTTAAAGGTCTTTGCAGGTGTTTTGAGTTCATTAGCTGATTAGAGTGTGGCACCAGGTGTCTTCAATATTGAACCTTTTCACAATATTCTAATTTTCTGAGATACTGATACTAATGCTTTGGGATTTTCATTAGTTGTCAGTTATAATCATCAAAATTAAAAGAAATAAACACTTGAAATATATCAGTCTGTGTGGATCAGTCTGTAGTTTCACTTTTTGAATGGAATTAGTGAAATAAATCAACTTTTTGATGATATTCTAATTATATGACCAGCACCTGTAGATGTATTTTGTCATTGTCTTATATGTACTCTAATCCAAAATGAGTTACAATTATAAAATTATAATACGTTGCTTTAGTAGCACATCCAGTGAATTTTGTTTTATTTGTGTTTTGTCTGTAGGTTTTGGATCTGTTGTCCCCAGGTTCTCAGGATCTGCCCATCCGTGAAGACAAGGACAGAAACATCTTGATTCCCGGACTAACACACACACCCCTCTCATCGTTCTCAGACTTTGACCGTCATTTCATTCCTGCCAGTCTGAACCGCACCACGGCCTCCACTAAACTAAACCAGCGCTCCAGCCGCAGTCACGCTGTGCTCCTCATAAAGGTCTGAACCCGCTGCCTCACTGCTGTGCTCTGTCATTATACAAGCACTGACTTCATCTTTATCTGGAGCATGAGGGAAACCAAGACCGTCAAAAACAACACTCTGTTTTAAAGGTTTAGTGTAATGCTAATTAAAATGGCACTTCATTTACACTTTTATTTCACTGAGAAATACGTGAGGTAAACAAGACACGAAGAGAATTTTTGTATTGTTTAAATAGTTTAGTGATGTTAGATGTCTGGTCTGTTTGACTTCAGGTACATTTCTGTAGTTCAAAGAACCACTGGCAGATATTCTCTCTTTTTGGCAAGTTGTAACGAATTAAGCTCCTGGAGAGAATTAAGCTCTAGGGATGTCTTTTAGGAAACTTGGTTAGAATAGGGTCTAACCCAGCACAATAGAATCTACCAGGGATATAAGTTTTATGCTGAGTGGCTGAATGCCACAGAACAGACATACACCTACAGAAAGATCATGTTAAAGGCTTTTTTTTCTGCCTTTGATATGCAGCTCTGATCACTCTGTGTCCTTTTGTTCACGGTTTCTGAATGTCATGCTATCGGTTGGCTTGTTCCTGCTGCCAGTGCAAATGAAAAGGGGATTGTGTCCGAAAGCTGTAATAGTTCCTCCGGAGGACACATTCTCCTGGAGGAAGGTGTCAAGGCACATCCAAATCCAGTGTTTGCTTCACTTCCTGTCTCCTGAGATACCTTCATTAAATAAATGTTTGAAGGCAGCATAGATGTATCTTTTGCTGCCTTTGATATCCCACAATACTGTGTGTGTGTCTGCGCAGAGGTTTGAGCAGAGACAGACAAGAAAAGTCTGATGACTGTATATCAGTTTCTGTATAAATTCTTTTGATTAGCAGTTCTACTGTTTATATTTCAAATATAATTTCATGATGCTGTCTGAAACTGTGTTTAGAGGTTCCTTCTACCTAAGCTTTCAGATGCAATCCAGGAACATTTTAGTTCTCAGGGGGTTGCCCTGGTTTCTGGTTCCTGTAACTGAGTTTGTCAGCTAGTACTTTCTGTTTCCGTTCACAAAGTGATCCAGACTGATTGTTACATCTTTCTCTGTGTATCTGTACATCATAATATTATTCTGGGGTAAGAGTTTATTGTTTTGGTGTCAGGTGGTGAAGTCTCAGCGGGTGCCTCCCCACAGACAGCAGACAGGAAAACTCTATCTGGTTGATCTGGCCGGCTCGGAGGACAATCGGCGAACAGGAAACCAGGGCATTCGTCTAAAGGAGAGTGGAGCCATCAACCTGTCCCTCTTTACCCTCAGTAAGGTGGTGGATGCTCTGAACACGGGGACGGGTGGCCGTGTGCCCTACAGAGACAGTAAACTCACCCGTCTGCTGCAGGATTCTCTGGGCGGATCCGCACATTCGGTTATGATCACAAACATCGCTCCGGAGTACAAATATTACTTCGACACCTTCTCCGCTCTGAACTTTGCTGCAAAGTCGAAGCAGATCGTCAATCGACCGTTTGTGAGGGAAACTGTTTTGGCTCCTGCTATCGGTGAGACGTGTAGCGTACAGGCGTCCTGTCAGTGAGTTGAGGAAGAGTTTTATGAATAATAACCTGTAGGTTTTTCTCGCAGCTCCAGGGAAGAGAGCGCGAGAGGAGCAGGACGCTGGAGGTTCTGGTGAGCCGCAGAATAAGAGATCCAAAGAGAAGTGTGAGCGCCCCCCCTCACCTACCACCCACCCCCACAGGTCAGACGGCACATCGCGGCAGGAAATGTTTGTGCAGTCTCGGCACTTTCACAGGTCTTGGTCTGGTCTGGTAGGCCTTGATTTGGTAGCTGGTGCTCAAAGGAAGTTTCTCCCTGTAGCGGAAACCACAAGACTGAATGTGCCACTGTGGACATTGAAATGGAGACGTGTTTTTATTAAGCAATAGATACACAGAGACCCGTTTCAGTTAATAGTTTACTTGCAATTATTTTTCTAAGTCATAGTGAATATCATCTGTGATGTTCAGCCTGTGTGTGTGTTTGTGTCAGTTCACCAGATTCATCAGTTCTGGACAGACTTCTGGCGCTGGAGAAGATGATGATGGGCTCAGCCGAGAGAGAGAGACTCGACCTGCTCAAAACTGTGGCCCAGTCCCGCAAAGAGATTCAGGTGTGTGCGCACGTCTCTGTCTGTCAGTACAACACACGGATGGTTGTACGCGCGTTTAGTACTCGGACTAATCTAACTTCACGCTGCTGAGGTTTAATGAAAACACTCTGGTCAGGAGGTGTTAAATAGTTAAAATTCCTTTAACAAACAAACACACCTGATGCATTCAGAACAGTTTTGAACAGAAGAGCTGAGAGACTCGTCACCTCCGTCTGATCGATTTCAGCACATTATGCTTTTGTTCAAACACCGGTTTCATCAACAGTCACAATATGATTCGGCACATGCTGATACAGTCCCATACATTCATGTTTCTTCACTCTTCACTCACAGCTGGTGTTAACATGGTTTGTTACAAATGTTTCTGAACGTTGTTTTTTTCTCTCTGTAGATGTTGAAAGAGAAACAGCAGCAGCTGGAGAGCAAGGCCAAAATGTTTAATAAAAGTGACGCGAGTGAGTCCAGAGATCAGTCGTGTCTCTTTAAAACTGCCGTGCCGCCTCTCAGCAGGAAGCCGTCCACAGCGGCCCGACCAGGCAAACAGCAGGCTGTCGTCACACCACTGCAGGGTAACACAAGCTCACTTCACACTCGTGTGGAGTTGTCACGAGAGATGCACTGTGGGTAAAGTTTGTGTGTTTCAGGAAAGTTTATTTCTTGTTTATTTACGACACTGTAGCAGTTCACTGTGGCCTCTTTCAGTCCCTGACAGTGATCACATGACACACTACAATCATAAAATACAGTTTTAAAATAAACTAATTGTTTAACTAAATGACCGGAAGAAATAGAAGTCAGATGAGCTGCAATCCATAACTTTTGTTCCATTTTTTTGTTCCAATCTCCATTGAAACACACAATTGTCAGTTTTTTTTTTAAAGCTGCAACTTGTGAGATTTTTGTATTAAGTATCCAAAAACCACACGCGCAGTGTTATGCATTTTGTCCAGTTGCAGACATAAATTATCACAACTGTTTCCAAATATTTGTAAATTTAGGAATTTGCAGTTTTAAAGGGTGCACTGTCCTATGTCACGCGTCGTCTGTTAGCTATGCAATATCTGCATTATGCCATGTTTCCATCTGTACTGCTGTAGAAACCATGGCAACAAGCATGTACAATTGTGAAAGCAGTGCTTGTACCACACACCACTGTTTATTGTACAGCAGGTTCACTAAAGAAAACTGTAACGCAGATGTAACAGTGCGGTTAATAGTGCCCTTGTGTGTTTTGAATGATTTATTGTCTCTGGATTGACTACATCTCCCATCATTCCTTCACAGTGGCATCAAGCTCCACCTGTGTTATTGTTTTGACCTCTATTGAGGTGTGACCTCTCACGTGTGTGATGTTAACAGCAGCAGCGGCTGAGCCGTGAGCTCGTGTGTTTATCTCTTCACGTGTGTGATGTTAACAGCAGCAGCGGCTGAGCCGTGAGCTCGTGTGTTTATCTCTTCACGTGTGTGATGTTAACAGCAGCAGCGGCTGAGCCGTGAGCTCGTGTGTTTATCTCTTCACGTGTGTGATGTTAACAGCAGCAGCTGAGCCGTGAGCTCGTGTGTTTATCTCTTCACGTGTGTGATGTTAACAGCAGCAGCGGCTGAGCCGTGAGCTCGTGTGTTTATCTCTTCACGTGTGTGATGTTAACAGCAGCAGCGGCTGAGCCGTGAGCTCGTGTGTTTATCTCTTCACGTGTGTGATGTTAACAGCAGCAGCAGCTGAGCCGTGAGCTCGTGTGTTTATCTCTTCACGTGTGTGAATAGTTTATAGGTTTAATAGTTGTCACATACAGTATGTTAAAGTTCAGTTGGTGAAATAAAAATCACCTTAACACAAGTAATGTTAAGTGAATTATGTCTCGGTCTGGTGCTGAAATACAGATTGATTTGAACCTGTTATAGCTGATGAGTTGGTCATCCGTCTCACATTGACCCAAAAGTCAAACACACAAAATGATGATCTCTGTCTCTCTCTCTGTCTCTCTGTCTCTCTCTCTCTGTCTCTCACAGTGTCTCAGGTGCAGCCTCTGTATGCTGTGGTGTGTAAACCCTCTCAAACTCTAGACAAGAAGAAACGTCTTCAGTCAGCAGTCAGTTCCTGTCTGTCTTATGTTTTCTGTCTGAGGATTTTTTAATAAATTCATTCATCTTTAACACAACCCCACCCTCTATCCCTTTTTCTCTTTACATATGTTTTCAGTTTGCTATGTTTGCTGGTTTGTAGACCTCAGCTGAACATTGCTTAGGTGTAATACCGTGTTTACCAATGAAACTTATTGTGCATCAAACTATATTTGGGGCATTCCATCAGGACCTCTGATCTTAGTGTCTCCATACTGTACTGCTCCAGTGCTCAGTGTTTGTGTTAATGGTAAACTTGGTTCAAATGACTTTCAGTGAAATTACTGTAAACACAGTTAAGTCTTAAGTTTACTAAACGTTTTCTTGTAATTACTGGTGGTGTTTGATGTGATTGTTGACTTTCTTCAGATCTGTGAGGGGAAGGAGAATGGAGGTCTGGACCACCCTGCTGACGATGTCAGCTGGGAGACTCGTCTCGATTCCGAGTTACTGGAGCAATCCAGGAAGAAGATCTTGCAGACGCTCAACTCTGGCTCTCTAAAAGAGCTTAAAAGTCTGCAGCTTATCGGAGACAAGAAAGCCAAGCTGATCATGGGCTGGAGGGAGATCCATGGTGATTTCACACAGGTACAGTCATAATCTCAGAGTCTCTTGTGAAAGATTCAGTTTGGTTTTGACCCTGATGTTCTTGTTTGTAGGTGGACGACCTGAAAAATATTGAAGGCATTACAGCGAAACGTTTCTCTTCTTTCATTAAGGTTTGTGGTTTGTTTTAAATGAATACATGGTTTCATCGTATGTCTTTTAAATCTGTTTAACATGCGTGACGTGCCCATAACACGGCTTTTGTTTGACAGCTGGTTGTTCTGGCGAGTTAAATCTAATTAGAGGCAGTTTTATGAAGTCTTTACTCTGTGTCTCTGCAGGCTAATATTCTCAGCAGTTTGGGGAAGTGAGGCGGGGGCACCGCTGTCAGAAGAGATGAACTTTTTTTTTTAAACACACTTTGTACATTTGTGTACATTTTTAGGCTTCTGTGTGTGTGTTTCTGTTTTCTTAGCTCTTTCATGCACAGATGTGCATTTTTTCCTTCAGTTTTTAAGTTTTTGAATGCTGTTTGCTTCATGTATTCAGTGCTGAATAAATGCCCTCATGAGCCAGCAGTAAGTGTCGGGTTTTATTGATCTTCAGAGCGTCATGTCAAGTCCAGAGCTGTTTGTTTAGAGATCTGGATGCTATGGGCCTTCAGTTTGTAGTTCTGCAGTTTAAAGATCTCATTAGCTTTGCTGAGGTTCACTTGTTTAAAGAAATAATTTGTGTTCCTCAACCGCGCGCGCGTTTGTGTGTACGTGCGTGTGTGTGTACGTGCGTGCGTGTGTGTGTGTGTACGTGCGTGTGTGCGTACGCGCGTACGTGCGTGCATGCGTGTGTACGTGCGTGCGTGTGTACGTGCGTGACAAAAAACTTGACTTTCTCTGTGTGTTCAAAGACGGTTTGGAAAAGTAGGTTTTTAATATAATTAAAATGGCTGACAGGAAGTAGCATTGACAAATACATTTGGTATCGCAGGACACTGTATGAGTTCAGTGCACCGTGTATATAGTCTTACAAAAATATGCCATTTTAATGTTAGAAGCTTTTTTTTCTATAAATTTATCTTTTATAAGCCCTAGGGGCAGCAACCCCCAAACTTTGCATGTGATCTCTAAACTTGGTGAATCTTATGAGTATTACCCAGTTTTGTAAGGATTTATTATTGCTTTCACGAATACTGTATTTTACAACATAAATTTAAAAATGGTCAACACCAAATATGACCGACCATAGAACATTGGCTATCATTTGACTACGCATGTCTCAAGGAATCTAAAGAGACCACTCATGATTTTAGGTTTAAGCAAATTAATGTTTAAGCAAAAAGTTATTTTTCATATCTTTCAACCACTCATGCCTATGATGTCACTTATCAAGTTTCATGTTAATACATCAAAGTTGTAGATATGGTATACAAGAACATTAAGGGCCTTTGACACAAATGCCTTCAAATTAACTTTTTGTTGTCGGTGTCTCCAGATGCTACTCCAAACTTCATGCATATCGGACAAACCCTGGAGGAGTTAAAAAATAGGGCAACCCACAGTGTAAATTTGTCTGCTTTGGAGGTCAGCGAAAAGGAAGGCTGTCTCCAAACAGAAGCTATTTCACTAGATTGTAAATGCCATTTTTTTGCTTACCCATTGCAGGCCTATAAGTTGGGATGGTTACCCCTTTGGTAGTTCTATACTATAGGCATAAGTTAATGTGTCTCTTCCTTTAAAGATTTCCACATGTAACCTCTCCTTACGGATTGTGGTCTCTTGAGGAGACGGTTATTATCCAAACACATCTGACTGGCAGATTCAGTCTGCAATGACCTTTTGGTGGCCTGTGTTCCATCCGTTTGGCACAGCAAGTGCAGAAACACACAATCATGATAAAATGAGATTCAGTGTTATTGACATGGAGTTGCATGCAGCTGTGTTCAGTGTAGTATTTCATACAGATATTTACATTCAGATGTGCTGTTTCAATCACTCTAAATACACTTGAAATAGTAATCATTCTTTAGAAGGCTTTATTAACCCGCTGGAGTCATATGGACATTTATGATGAATGTGCTTTTGCTGCTTCAAAATAATGAGAACTTTTCAGAATATCATTCAGTATAACTCGGCTGAAAGAAGAAAGTTATATTCTCCTAGGGGATGTTTTGACAGTGAATAATTTATGTCCTTTTATGGGTGGATTTTTCCTTTAAGTTGAAGAATCCATTTTTATTTGCTTTCTGTCTTGATTTGTATTGCATAAGCATCGATTACTGCTTCAGCTTAAGTCCTGTGAACTTGATAGAGGAATTACACACACACGTTTAAACTAGACAGGCTCTAGATAGGTATATTTTCAGTTTGTTGAGATGATTGTGAGGGTCCAGTCAGACAGTAGCCCCACAGAACCCCAGACTTTCTTCTGTATGATTTTTGTGATTTAAATTACAAGATAAAGCTATAATAAAAAGGGTCCCAAAGACCAGAAGAAAAAATAATCTAGTGTATGGCGCCCCTTCCATAGTTAATTCCACTTTATTAATCATAATAATAATAATAAAAGCAAGTTGATTGTTTAATATAAATATATATATATATATTGTTTGGTTTGAGGTGCTAATAATTTTTATAATATATAAACAGAACGTTTTTATTATGTCTATGGCTGTTTGTTCTATACCAGTAAATATGATTTAATTTAAGGATTTGGAATTAACTGGTGTAGTTATTTAGGGGGCAGCTGGCAAACTAAGATTCTTTGATATAAGTATTTTAATAAACGTTATTTTATAATAAATAATTTTAATAAGTAATCGAGTTTGAATTGTAGTTTATTTTATTGAATATGGAATAATGATAATGTTTTAATTATAATTGTAATGTTGTAACTT
This sequence comes from Ambastaia sidthimunki, assembly GCA_036877625.1. Lineage (NCBI taxonomy): Eukaryota > Metazoa > Chordata > Actinopteri > Cypriniformes > Botiidae > Ambastaia > Ambastaia sidthimunki. Next base: position 8,430 of record JAZGTK010017836.1, read on the forward strand.
GTTTCAGTGTTTAGACTGGATGTATCTTTATGAGAATAAATGAATTATTCTCCAGTGTACGTTCATTTCTTAACCGCAAGGTGGCGGAATCACAAAATAAAAAACGCAGGAACAAGACACAGGAAAGCTCAGAAACAATATTGAAGTCACATAAATAACCGGTGAAAGTATTTGTGAGAAAAATATTTTAAATGTGTTTTTACTCTGATAAATGTGCAAGTATGTTTTGTAAGTAGGGCTTATAAATCAGTTCAATAAGATCATACATGTTTTTCATTATTATTGAATGAAAGGTGTAATAACAGTAATAAAAGATCCACCGGGCAGAATGTTTAAAGCGAGTGCGCATGTCTCACACTGTTTGAATACATGTGCACATGTATTCGCTTGACTTCAGTGTGGCTGCATCACAAACAGCTCAGTGGTGATAAATGTTAAGACGGACCCTGATGTAATAAACAAGTGACAGCCCGAGGGTCGATGAACGAGGCAGATGAACTCAAAGACCACCGAGAATCAGAACAGATCCGACGCTTAATGTTGAGCAAACATGAATTACATCTAACCAAAATAATGTCGATCTGACATGTGAAGATCAACCTGACTGTTTGTTTACACCCCCTAAATAACTCTAAACTGTCAGGTTGCTCCCTGCGACATTTTCACTGACAGGACAGTAAAAAACGATCTGCAGTAATATTACAGTTATTTTGATAAAGACTATTTAGTTCACGCTGGGCTTTTTGACGAATTATGTATCTTATGGATTTGCTGGTCTTGACGCTTGTTGTTTTTGTAAGTTTTGTCAGAACTAACACGGCTAATATTTAATCTTCACGTTTTTGTTATCGTTACATGTTAAATGTTCCCGAGCTGAATTTGGGAGAGTTTGCGCTGCGCCTCCGGGCTGAACGCAGCAGCCAATGGCGTCCGAGCGGCCACCCATCTGTCCCATAACTCACTTCTCCCAGAAAATCTCCGCCATTGACTTCTTCAGACAGAAGCAGGAGAGGATTTTGCATGTGAATTATTTCTGCTCTGGACATTAGAGTGGACGACCGTTTGTTTCTGCAAAAGGGACTCGAGCCCACAATGAGTGGAGCGGCCTATGACCGCAAGATAGCGGCTATTTGTCCCGATCTTTCGGGCGCTATGAGTTGCCATCCGACTTCTAAAGACTCTCCGACTCTTCCAGAGTCCACGGCGACAGATATGGGTTATTACAGCAGCCACCACGAATACTATCAGAGTCCCCCATACCCTCAGCAGATGAGTTCATACCATCAGTTTAATCTGCCCGGGATGGGGGGAGCAGCTGGATCTTACCCCACCAAGACTGAGTATCATTACGGCAACACTTACAGACAATACGGACATTACAGCCGAGAGCTGCACACGCCGCCCCAAAGTGCAGGTAAAATATAGACAAATATGATTTTAATGTTCATTTAGTTTTCGTATGTCAGACGCATTTGTAACGTGACAGTTATTTGTATGTAACTGAACTGTTTTATAATATGCAAACAGTTGAAAACAGGAATATTCTAAATAAGATAAAATGATACGTTGTTCCTTGTACTGTATTTGGTTATATGCATTTATATTTTACTGTGTAATATTATCCTCGAGGTATAGATAAGTTTGTACAGCAGACAACATAAACATAAAATATATGTTTAAAGTCTAGAAATGTTTTCGTTGTCTTTAATATATACAACAGCGATTTCTGTCAAGCAATTATGACATTTTGTAATTGTAACTATAACACGATTAATCATAATAATTCATTGTAACTCGATGTCACGATAGATTTTATTGCCACAAATTACACGATCCAGTCTTTCCCACAAACCAACTCCAACCTGCTGCCTGTTCTTCTAAAGCAGCACTTTAAAAACATGCAAATCTCTCTTAAAATGTACAATTATTTATTTCAATTGAGTCAAGAGACAATTGCAATTTAAAATACACAACTTTGTGATTTAATTGTTGTTAACTGTAAACTTTTATTCCAAAATTGATTGTTTTTAAATGAGACTCATGGTTGGTGAATAGTTTGAGATAACGTGGCCGCTCGTGTTATTCTCCACAGTCAAAGAAGAACCAGAGACGGAGGTTCGGATGGTGAACGGAAAACCTAAGAAGATCCGCAAGCCTCGCACCATTTACTCCAGTTATCAGCTCGCCGCGCTGCAGCGCCGCTTCCAGAGAGCGCAGTATCTGGCGCTGCCGGAGCGCGCCGAACTCGCCGCGCAGCTCGGCCTGACGCAGACGCAGGTAACGCCTCAGATTCATGAACACATGAGCGTCGCGTTAATGTTTATACACTGAGCAATCTTACCAGCTCATTAACAGTTATTAAAGTTTAGATTTCTGTGTAAATGTTTTATTGTTTATCGTGATATTTATTATTATCAAGTAAGAAATGAACCATTGTAATTTATTTGCAAAAAAGCGCATTTGTTTATTTGATGTTTCCAACAAAGATTGCGTAATAAACCTTATGAATATGTTCTAATTTTGTTTTTATTATCATTTTTACTAAAATCGTTTCGTTTATATTGCAAGCTCATGGTACAAATTTGGGTTTCCCTTTTGGACAGGTCAAAATCTGGTTCCAGAACCGGAGGTCCAAGTTCAAGAAACTTTACAAAAACGGCGAGGTTGCTCTGGAGCACAGCCCGAACGCCAGCGACTCCATGGCCTGTAACTCCCCTCCGTCCCCAGCTGTGTGGGACAGCAACGCGCCCACCAACCAGGTCAACCGGGGGCAGATTTCCCAGCCGCCCCTCAGCTGTACACCCCCCTACATGGAAGATTACAGTAATCACTGGTACCCGCAGGCTTCACTTTTACAGCACCCGGTGCAGAGCGCGGGGGCCGTGTTTTAACAGACCCTGACGGGAAAGACAACAGACACCCGCAGAAATAAGCTGAGACATCCTCCGGGAGTATCTGGACTGAGACAGCGCGCTCCTGTTGCCATTGGATCGATTGTCCGGATGGATCATTCGTGTGCAGTGATGGTGGTGTCATAATGTTTCAATGTGTCCCGAACACTCGGACCTGTTTCAGTGCGTGATTTTAAATTATTGTTATGTGACTCTTGAGTTTCACGTTTGGTTCGTTGAAAGGCGGATATTAAAATGTTTTCATGAACATAATTGTGTAGTTATGGTGTTGCGCGCGCCACAGACTCAGGATCTAAGTTATATAGACTTGTACAAAATGTTAAAAGCTGTAAATATGTTTAAAAACCAAAGATAAAGAGTACACACGGTATAAGTAATGACTGTTAATCTGTCACATTAAATAAATGCGAATTAAAAATCCTTTCATGGTTCCTCTCTGCTTCGTGCGCAAAGCCAGAGTCTATAAACATAAAAAAATCCGTCTTGTTCGGATGTATTATTGCGTGTTTTCATTGCTCAGGAAAGGGTTAAATCAGACAGATGCTGTTTGGGGATGGCAGGGCTGCGTGCGGACAGGCCAGCAGACATGTTGGAGTCGCTGGATTTTATTAGTATTGTGTTGGCAGGTAACTGCAGCGAAGGAGGGAAATGACTACTGCGATGAAGCCTGAAGCTTTAGGGCTAGTCTGGCACTACATGCATAGACAAACGCTTGAGATGTAGGCCTAGCAAAAGCCCGAGAGGTTAACGGTATGCACATAACAGCC
>JAZGTK010017837.1:0-12107 GCA_036877625.1 Ambastaia sidthimunki
CTTTTGTTGTCAAAACAATAGTAACAATAAAAGCAACCATCCATAGATCCAACACAAATTATATGTAAATCCAAATTTGACACTTGAAATGTTTCAAGTAATTGTGTTACATTTTTACTTTCACTCTTGTTACTAAAGTCTTGTTACTTTCAGTCTTAGGACCAAAACCAAGGTGTCTCCTGGAGGTCTTTAATATTATTGAGTCAAACGTGTTTTCTTTGGTGTGTACGTGCGTGCATGCACACATACACGTGCAATCTAAACATCAGAGCTCAGAGGAAGGAAGTCATAAATGAAAGTGTGTTTAAATTATACTCTTGTAAAAATGAGCAAATAATACATTAAAAAAATCAACCATTTAATGACCCAGAGATTGTGGCACTTCAGATATGCTTAATACACACACACACACACACACACACACACACACACACACACACACACACACATACAATTGTGCACTTGTGGAGTGGATCATGGCAGACTCATCACAAGTTCATGAACCCATTTCAGGTGTCCCTCCCTCACCTCTCTCTCTCTCTCTCTCTCTCTCTCTCTCGCTCTCTCATGGCACTCTAAACACAAGAATTCAAGGGAAGAGAGACAAAATGAAAGCATGCAATTTACTTTCTGTTGTTAAACCAACAGAGACACATTTGAGTGACAACGGCCCAGAGGTTCAGCAGATACAATATGTAAGTCTAAATCTGACACTAATTTTTTAGTTCTTTTTAGATCTTTTATTCTTATTTCTTGTGAATAGTTTTAAAAGTATTAAAAGCAGAACAGAGCCTAAAACTAAAAAAAATCACAGTTTAACCAGTAAATCAAATATGTATGTATGTCTGTGTTTCAGAAATATCTATCCAACACACTCTGACTCTGCCCTGATACATCTGGACTAATCTTTGTAAGGTTCATTTTCTGATAACTCAAATAATGTTACATACACTACGCCTTATAGATGAAACATATAGACTTGTGTTTATTTCTGATTTTGTTTACATTTTTATTTATTCTCTACATAATTGATAAAAAATTCATGTAAAAAGTATGCAAGTTTTTTTTTACTTGAGTTTACATGGGGTCATTTTTTGTCCTTTTCTCTAACACGCATTCAATGGATTTCATTCTGTGACGTGTGTTACTCTATTTTCTGCCATAGGTGTGATTAAAAATGGAAAAGGTCATATTTAGCTTAATGCTTATAGCTGGTGAGTATGAAAATAAATAACTGCTGAGTGAATTTGTTCATTTTGTATTTAAGTGTTTTTTACACATCTGATGTCATGATGTGTTTATTTCAGCGGTGTTGCCTGAAATACTGGCCTGTCAAACTGTTGCCCAGCTCAGGGATTCAGTTATTCTTCCCTGCCAGAACAGTACCAGAGATATCCCAACAGATCTTCTGGAAGTGCAGTGGTGGACTGGAAAACATCTCGTCACACAATTTCAGCTTGGTGTAATAATTCAGGGCAACAGGTATATCAACAGAACGGATCTGTCCACAGAAAACCTCAAAAAGGGAGATTTCTCCCTGTCGATCGCTCACACAGAGTATAATGACAGCGGTCTGTACCAGTGTGTGCTGATTCAAGAGGGACAAAAAGTCACTCTTGGGGAGGTTGAACTTGTGGTGGGAGGTAATCCTGAAAGATTTGGTTAAGATTACGTAGTTTATGATTGCTGTGGTAAGTCATGACATTATATACATTAGCTATTGTTAATCTGTCTCTTTCTTTCAGAGCATGTGTCCAGGGTCACTGCAGTTTCAGGGTCACAGTTTCAACTCCCTCTGCCCGATGAGACTCCAGTGACTGTGAGCTTTCTACCAAACGGCAGAAACTACACAGAATTTGTGTGTGAGGTGGAGAGACATACAATGACCTGTGCTAGGAGAAACAGTAGCCGCACACTCTTAAACAACAAGGAACTCATCATAACAAACATTACCTCAGCAGATTCCGGCATGTTCTTTATAAGAGACAAAGAGACCAACAGAACCAGAAGTGTGGTGATTGTTGAGGTCTTGAACGGGGGTATGTTGTGTATTCTCACTCACAGCAATATTATAAACATATTATTTGTGTCTTCCACTATTTCATTAGATGTTTTCTCTGCTCTTTCTTTTTAAAGGAACTACAGTTCACCCTGGAGTTATAGTTTTGATCGTTTTGGCTCTGTTAGCAAGTTGTTGTGCCTCATGTTTAAAACGTTGTCAATTTGAAGGAAGCAGAGAATGTGCTCTGTGTTGTAAAGCTTTATCACAATTGTGCGATTGTATTAGTAAATATATTTAATTTTGTTGCTAATTATTGTTGTAATCTTTCAAAACTTTGTGATGAAATTCATCTTCTGCAGCACCCAGAGAGCAGAGTTTTTTTTAATTATGTCATGATTTCATTTTTTGCAGCAATTTTAGTGTTGTAGAATTTAAGAAATTAGATTTATGCACTTTTAAGTGTAAAGAAAATTATTTTTACTTTAATTAAAAAATACATTTTGTGAACCGACATTAAACAGTTTAGCTAAAATAGCTTAACTGTACCATGTGTCAATTCAACTTAAAACATTTTTTTACATTTATTTGTTATTCTGTGAGAATATAATTTGTATGTTGGTGTTTTGAAGAGGTTAGCGCTGTGCTAATAGCATTTGCATAGGTTTTCATAAGTCTGATTGAAAATAATATTTGCTTTAGGTTGCTTTATGTAATGCTAGTGCTGTGTTTTTACATGGAATAAAATATAACATGGAAAATACTTGTTCTTATGTTATATTTTAAATCAAACAATGACTTTATACCTTTAATCTTACATTTTAATATACTAATAATATACTTTTAATATACTAATAATCTTAGCATAATACTTTTATGGCTTTAGGTTAAATATGACTCAGTATCTTAAGTCACATGCTGTGATGCAAAACATATTTCTCAAGAGAACTTTAGGCTTTTATTATTGGTATAAATAATTCAAACTATCTTTTCTTTTTATAAGAGCACATGTAGAGGGTTATTGCAGATTTTGGGTCTCCATTTGATTCGCAGATGAGTCTGCAGTGAGTTTCTGCCAGAAAGTCACACTATCTGTTTGTGAGCTAGAGCGACATCTGCTGACATGTGCCGGCAATTAAATTAACCGCACAGTGCCAAACATCCTCTCTAAACACACTCTCACTTTAACAAACATGACACCACGAATCTTTTGAGCCAACACTAATTTCTCATGAAGACAATGACATTTAAAAGGGCATAGAGCTTTGAAGATTTGGGGTTTTCTTCTTAACATTTCTTTTTCTCTGTATTTTAAGTATTAGCTACTAAGTATTTAAAACTAAACGTTTTTACAAAACATTACATGTTATATATGTTACAAAAAACAGTTGTATTTGAAATACTGTCTGTTTTGTTATTGGTTCTTGTGTCATGTCTTTTATTTTGAAGATTAGTTTTGTAGTTCATGTCTATGGTCTTTGTAGTTCCGTTATGTCCTGTTCTTATTGGTTCCCATGTTATGTGTCATGTTCTGATTGGTTGATTGTCTGATTGTGTCCATGTCCACCATCTCCCTTGATTTCCCTCTGTGTGTTTATAGTAACATTTGTTTTCATGTCATGTCACTTAGGTTAAGTCTTAGGTTAAGTCTAAGTTAGGTAAAGTCAGCTTTTGCAATTTATCTTAGTGGATCTTTCCTGACAAATATAAGGATTAAGGTATATGGTTGAAAATATACTTATGAATAGTTTAATGCTTACACGTTTATTTAACCTAATGTTTTTCATGTTTTGCATGTTCAATGAAATGATGAAAGTGATTGAAAAATGATTCAAGAACATTATAACAGTCTAAATAGACTTTGCAGCACTGTTGTACGATGTTGTGGCATTCAGTCTTCATATTTTAGTAGTTTTCTGTATCAAAGCTAAAATACTCTTCCTCACTCTCTGAATGCTAAATCAAAGAGATCAGACACTTTGTTTTTCAGTAAGAATCAGCATCAGAAACTCTGTTTATGCCCATCAAATTATGACAATTTCACATTTTGACTCGACTCGAAGTGCTGATTTCTGTAACTTACATAAATGCACAAATGGTAAAATGATTAGTTAATTCTGCCCTCTACCGGTCACGTGAAGTTTAACATTTCTCTAGAGAGGAAAAACTTAGTTAATCAGTAAACCGATTAACAGTAAATAAACTAAGTCCAGATAAACAGTAAAGGTACGTTTAATAAAAGAGTCTGTAAAGTCTTCCAGGTTTCATTCCCACAGTGTCTGGGAAACTCATTGTACTGTAAGTGATTTTCTGACGCTGGTGGGAGGATTCAACAAACTGGGGTCTTAAAGAGAAGCAGCAAGCGCATTTTACACCAAACAAACCCGGACACTGTTTTCTTTCAACATGATTTTGGTTAAATTTGTTTGCGCGACTATAACCAGGTCATTATTTATCCTGGTGTCTCTCATCGGGGTCTGGAGGGTGACAACGGTAAAAAATGAGAGAATGTATTGGTTGCTTACTGTCCTTTATCTTCCTCTGGTTCTGGAAATGATCATTACATTAAAGCGAAGGAAGGGGAAAGACTACAAATGGTGAGTTTTGCGTGTTTTATGTTCAATAAATGAAAACAAGTGAATATTTGTTTTTACAGCATGTATTTCACGCCATTACAGCGATTCCCAGATTCCCAGTCCTTTTAATAAAGATGCATTTCTTGACTAAACTCCAACACGTCTTGCAAACATCTGTTGATCATTTTCTGTTGGGTGAGATTACACAGTTCTTGGTGCAAGTAAATTCAACCCACACTTTTAGGTTTTAGGAACGTTTCCATTAAGCAACAAAACGTTAATAGTGTTACTGTATTTTAAAAGATCTAGGATTTTTCAAAACGTCAATTTTTAGACGTTTTAAAAACGTTATTCAAACGTTTTATTCTGTAACATTTTTAAAACGTTCTACTAACAACTTAAAAATATATAATGTTAAAAACGTTCAAACAATGTTACTGCAAGAACGTTTTTAAAACTTTGAGGCAACTTTTGGAGGTACGTTCTGAGAACGTTTCTTGTTAGCTTGGCATTTAGCATTTAGGGAATTATTATTTTGTCCTCAGTACGGCATCATATTTTTGACTCAGATTTTCTCTTGAAAAAGTTGACGACATTCCTCAAAACACCCCCCCAAACCACCACTAACATCCTGCCAGACCTATTGTTACTGAATGAGTGTGTGTGTGTGTTTTACTAGATACTCACTATAGTATCACATTGGTATCACATCTCCACCAATAACCCTTTCATTGCTCTGCAAGTAGATTAAGAAAAGTACAAATAAATCACTTGAGTTCACCCAGTTTTCTGTATGTGTATTTTTGTGAGCTGCAATAAATCTGCATCTATAAAGTCACTTTTCCGCCTGTCTCCAGGTTTTCTCCACCCATCCTTTTCTTCCTCATCAGTATTATACCCTCCATCTGGATTCTAGAGTTGCATCATCAGGGGAACAAAGCTAGTGACCCACAGGTGCCCAGGTTTTGTACATTTACCTAGCTATTTATTTTAGGTTGTAGGAACGTTTCCCTAATGTTTCATTTAAGTGTTAAAAATGTTTTTGTTCTTTTGTTAAATCAGCCAAGCCTAAGTAAGCCAATGTTCCCACTGTACGTCTGTTTTTATTTATTAACATTTCTGCTTTTGGCAGTGTAAGAAACTGGACTCTTGGGAGAATGTAAAGAGCATGGTATCACCCTTAAATGGCACTAATGGCACTGAAGCACTACTCCTGAAAATGAAGGTAATGTATTTGTAACAATAAACATGTATTTGTCTGTTTCAAATGTATAGTTGTTTACTGTAATCACTTAACTAAACTTGTAAAGTGTTTGTGATGTGTCTACATACGTCACATGAGCATCTGCCATGTGTTTCTAATTTGTGATGTCACCCTTTTCCTATTTTTTCACAACGGACAATTTTGTTCAGAATGCAACATGCCCGGGAAACATAGCACTATTGTCTGTTGTCTTTCTGTTGACTCTGAATTCTGCTGAAACTGAATTCTGCCAAATCTGTATTTAGCAGAATCTGAATTCGGTCTGATTTCTTCTGAATCATTGTGCCTAGTAAGAATGATTCATGCCCTTGTGAATGAGCAACCATATGACATATTGAGTAAGGAGTAAAACGTCCAACATGACGTTATGCTTCTTGACAGCATCATCATGGAAGTTATATTTGCATATAGGGTTAGGAATAACTTGGGATATAACTTGGGAATATGCTTGGGAATAACAGATGATGCTAGCAGTATTAAAACCATGGGTTTAATTCTCAGGAAAAACACAACCTGATGAAAACGTATACATTAAATGTAGTGAGTTTTGTTGGATAATGCATTCATTAAATATTTGTTTTGAAGAGATACATCTATATAGCCAGGTGTAAAGGAATTGTGCATACCCACATGTAACGTTGACATCAGTCTGTATAATTGTGTATATTGGTGTTTTTTAGCATCTGGAGAATGTTCTCATCTCTGTCTGCCCAAACGACTGGATCCTTGGTCTTCATCAGGTTATACTCATCCTTCTCATCCTCGGAAAATGGCTCCTCCCACTAGGGGGAGGAGTAACCCGTGACGAGCTGTCTCAGCTCCTGCTCATCTTTGTTGGCACGGCAGCAGACATTCTGGAATTCACCAGTGAAACACTTTCTGATGTTAAGTGGGTACTTCCTGTTCTGAGTCCATAGACAAAAGCTTGGCTGAATCCCAAATCAAATACTGTTAAATGTTGAGTGTGACTGATTGCTGCATGATACATTGTTGCTCTGTATTGACTGCAGTATTTATATAGTGCTGATGAATGCTGATGTCTGGATCTGTGTGGTGTTAAGCATTGAGGATTGTTTGACCTATTCGATCTTTAGAAAACAATTTTGTAGGGGAAAAAGGCACATTTTGCAAAAAAAAAAAAAATAGAAATATATAAAGATAATTTCATTAATCTGTTCAAATGTTACTTGATATTGATTTTGTGTTTGGTCAGAGAATAAAGTGAAATAACTAAATATACTATACTTACTTTTAACCTTTGTGTTGTGTTACTTTTAACCTTTGTGTTGTAAATCTAGTCTGAGCTGCAGATCTGAATTTTCATGCAATCTATTGCAGTTTATATAAACTGCATTGTTTTTAATGCAGTGTGTTTGTGTGTTACAGAGAGAACAACCATCAGCTGGTGTTTATAATTCTGGCAGTGTGGACTTGGAGTATGTTACAGTTTCCTTTGCATCTGGCAGGTTAGTGCTCATCTGTTGAGACAAAATGAACCATTGAACTACAAAGTGTTGCAAGAACCTTCATCTGACTGAAGAAGGACCCTGCTGTAGCTTTCATCCTGGTCCATCAAAAGTATTGTTTTTTACCCAGGGTTCCTTTAGTAAACCCCCAACACAAACTGTATGGTTTGGGACACTGTAACAGAGCTTTAATCAGTTTTAGCTGAATCTATGTGTTTATCAGCATGAACTTTTAGTTGAATTCTGGTCCATGCATGTTTCCCGGTGAGGGCTGTGATCCATTTTTCATTATGTCAGTTTTTATAAATACCTCTCAAAAAGCATATAATGCATTAAAAGCGTCCACAAAGAAATTTACACTTGGCAGCCAATCATAGTCTTAGACTCATGAGAACTATTCTATTAAAACCGCATAAGTTCCATTAATGTCACTGAAACACAGTTTCTTTGTGTTTTTATTGAGGAGGTTAAAACTTTTTCAAGATAACATCATGATAACATCATTTCCTGCACAAAAACTGTAAGCAATTAGTTCTCACTAAACTGAGTGGGTGGAAGCATACCCTGAAAATGTTACATTCTCTGTTAACTACAGGGAATTTGTTTTGGGGTATCGTATTATATTCATATGCATTCTTTCCTAAACCTGTATTTTTTCCATGTACGTTACTCTGCAGTTGTGACGTCTCGACCACAGAGCACAGATGAGCTGAAGGGTGGAGACAGCTGTTGTAATTTTCTCTTGTCAAGACACAGTACAGACATTTGGAACATCGTGGAGAGTTTGTTTATCCAGGATGGCCCTTTTCTCGTCGTGCGTCTCATGGTGATGATACACTTTGATGTGTTCCACCAGATGTTGGTCTTCTTCGCCATTAAGAACTTTCTGGTGGTCATTCTCAACCTCTACAGACTTATTGTGATCTGTCAAGATTTCAGACCACCAACATCATCATCATCTTCCTCTCCAATCTGAAGAAAGACATGAAAGATGAGACTTGTTTGATGAAGTAACTTTTATACTGTGAACAATCTGCAAGCAGTTTAAACAAACGTTGGTTTTACTTCTCTAATCATTAAATATAGCAGATGGATGGACTGCGCAAAAAGACAATTGTGTGACAAGAGTTTTATACAAGTACCCTGATTTTTTGTTTTGTCACATATAATTGAAATAATACAAGGCCCATTTACTCATGTATTTTTAGACTAAGGCAATAATACTTTGGTTTACAATTTTAAAATATCTTTTAAAGTCAGTTGTTGTTTATTACTTGTTGTTTAGTGTTTTACAATGTTTTTATATGTATATATACACCCATCAGTATTGTGAAATAATAAGAGTCAAACAAAATACAAGAGAACTTGTTTGTCATGTTAACAGGGAGACCCGCAGGGCAAACACAAATACATACAGTATCTGTAGCACACATGTGTCCATGGGTGTTATCATGCGTGATTATTCAACATGCGTGCATAGATATGACTCTGACACCAGAGTTATGCTGATCTGAGATCAGTTTGTGTAGTGTGTTTGGTCACTGGAATCACTAATTGCATTACAACAGAAGTTTGAAAGGTCCAAGAAGAAATAAAGTAGCTACAGCAGCTTGAATTATCCCTGCTGGTTATCTGTGCCTCAAGTTTAAAGGCCAATTTTAACACTGTGGTAAAAAATGACTTTTTCCTCACAGTCTTTCTATTAGCCCCACTTTCTTTCACGCCTACCCATTTTACATGATACACAATCCAAAAACAGGAACCTCACTGTATTTCATGACCAGTGAGTTCTATTTTTAACCTGTTGAGGAGACAGGAAATAACCCTGCAAAAATAGAACAGGAAACCACTGGAGACGTTTAGATTTATTGTGTACAAGCTTGTATGAGTACATTATTACATTAAGTGTGACGTGAACTGATTCATAGTAATTTAATACTTGGGTTATTGTCTAAGTGCAGTTCAAATGTCCACAGTGATAGTTTGGTATTAAAAATTAATTTCAACTTTTATAAGCAGAACCTTTGAATCCCACTGTATATACAAGGGGCAGTTGTGGTCTACTGGTTAGTGAGTTGGGCTTGTAATCAGTAGGTTGCTGGTTCGATTCCAGTGCTGGCAGGTGGCAACTGAAGTGCTCTTGAGCAAGGCACCTAACCCCAATTGTTTCCCGGGCGCTGCATTGATAGCTGGAATTTATAGCACAGTAGCCTATTGTATTCTTAATCTCATGAATTTTCATGAACCTTAATTCAACCCAAAACACAATTGAACTCTTGAAAAGTATTAACATGCAAATGAGACGTGTTTGGCAACAACAAATGTTATACAAAAACTTCATCAGTACTCAAATAAGATGTTTTAACTGTCATACAAACATGATACATTATCATGACCTGAAGTAACTGTTAGTAAAAAGCACTGAACAGTTTTATTTGAATTGTTTGTCTTTCTGTGTGTTCAGTAGGTGAGGGGCTCATGTACACACACACTCATTTACATCCTGCAGTGAGATCACATTTTGGAGCGATTTCTTTGGAGCGAGTGTAAAGCCATCCTGCTGTTTACACTGACTCATGACTAATTTCAGAGAAAACATCATTAATTATGTGTGTAACAGATAATGCGTCCTGCAGCAAGCTGTGGTTTAACAGTTTACAGATTATAGTACAAATAATAAAATCATGAGGGATTACCCACTAATATTAAACACTCCAGATGGCATTTTCTCCATATTTTGAGGTCAACACAAAGGAAAAGGGTTTGGGAAAACCCGGCAAACAAGAGAATGAATGCATTCATGCTGTATGAAAGAGCCAAGTGTATTTTCTCTAAAGCTTTCCTTCATTTCATTGCAGAACGCTGGTTACTTATGATTAAACTGTGTGGGACATTGTCCTACATCAAACAGCGAGCTCATTAATGTTGGGTCAAGATGTTCCTAAAAGACTTGACTCAGACTCTACAGGGGAGTAGTGAGGAGAAATCTAAGCCTTAATGAGAGCAGCATTTATAAGACACAATCTTACAATCAGTTCTTTATATGGGAGATAAGAGAAGTTAAGTTTTGGTTATCAGTACAAAAGCAAAGAAAAGACATCAGCCCATAATGGGATCTAAGTTTATTCTTTGAATATTTCACTTCAGGTCCACAAAAAATATGTTTTATTTACAAACGGGTGTTTTATATAACATATAAAAGAGGATAGAAAAAGACATTGAAAAACCAGACAAACAAAAAAAGCACCCAATGACCAAACAAACAAACTCAAGGTTAATTATTGCGTGTCAGAAGACTCAGATTGCATTAACTGTGGGTTGGAGGAGCGAGTCTTCAACTCCAGAATCAAATCAACACTAGCATTCTGGATTCATTCAACAGCTCCCAGAATTCTAGAGTTAGTCAAAATGACCCCTAAACTCACACTGCATTAGTATATTGTGCCTGTGGGTGAGGAGAGGGGCATGAAGTTTGAGGTGTATCTATATCTTGAGGTTACTGGCAGGAAGACTGCTCTTATCCAGGTCATCAAAATAGGGGTGGGTCATGGCTTGCCGTGCAGAAATCCTCTTGGGAGGGTCGTAAATCAGCATTTTCTAAACAGAAGAGTGAATAAAAGTAAAGATGTGAGGAAAGAAAGGGACACAAAAAGCAAATAATAAAAGTAGGATGTCAGGACGTTCTTGTACCATGAGCAGGTCAATGCCGTTCTTGTCCAGGTTCTTCACCGTGCTGGCTAGATTCCCAGGTTTCCATTTTGGGAAGGTGTTCTTATAGTCTGGCAGAGACTCGACATCTGGCCAAACCTCATTGTTAGGGGTTCCCAAAGTCCTACATGTAAAATAAATCACAGAAAATCAAATAAGTGTATTCAACAAACTAAAAGTGTCTCTACAAACTGCTGAGTTTGTAGCATTTAAAGTGTCAATCTGTACATTTTGTCGCCATCTCTCTTTGATACATGAAACTGTAAATTACTTTATGTACTTGGCTGTACATATGAAGTTAACTGACATTTCTTGGATAATTGGACCTGACAGCTCAAATTTTAAATCATTATCATACACTTTTTTTTAACACCGATCTGTTTTATGTACTTGCTCAGTTACTGATTTTTGCAGCGTTCTTTAGATGCTGTGGCCAGATCAACGCATGTTCACACCTGAAGATCCTAAAAAGCTGGTCTATTTCTGAGTCTCCGTGGAAGAGCGGCTTCTTGGTTGCAAGTTCTGCAAAGATGGTGCCGATGCTCCAGACATCTACAGGTGTGGAGTATCTGGAGGCCCCCAGCAGGACCTCTGGAGCTCTGTACCACAGAGTCACCACCTGTGCAAACACAGCATGAGTCAACACAGCATAAGCAATGTTACAATAGACCTTCTGGCCTCAAACTGTGAGTATATCATAACTAATTAAGCTATACAGTAATACAATAAGATCGTTTCCTACTGGTCGCTGCATTGTTACTCATTTGCATAGTTAGGCAGACATGATTATTTGTCACCAATGACTTTGGTTGCTGCTCCTCACCAGAAACCATTCATTCTTATTAAAGATAAATGACATCTGGGATTAGTGTACATACCTCGTGTGTGTGTGTGTACATACCTCATGTGTGTACACTCTGACTGGAACGCCAAAGGCCCGTGCCAGCCCGAAGTCCGCCAGCTTGATCACACCCTTATTATCAATCAACAGGTTCTGAGGTTTCAGGTCACGATGCAGAACCCGGCGACAGTGGCAGAACAGAATCCCCTCCAGGATCTGATACAGGTAACTCTACAGAGAGAACACACACACT
>JAZGTK010017839.1:0-12107 GCA_036877625.1 Ambastaia sidthimunki
CCAATAAAGAATTTTACTGATTTTGTTTCAAAGATGCAAAACTAATCCATGTAAATTGATTGGTTCATGTAAATCCTGGACAACTGCATCACTAAAATCCTAATAAATTATTTTATAGACCGTTACTCTTAAAGTAAATTAAAACATAGAACCGAGTCCGCATGACAATTATTCATTTCTGATGTCTAATGAGTAATTCTTCCATTGAGGAAGTAATCATTAGCCAGTGAGTGTTAAACCTATATAGCTGACTAACAAGACGGCATTTTAGGCATCTTAAGCGACCAGACAGCATCATTTGAGGCATCACAGGTCCGTGCAAATTTTAATTTCCCCAAACGCTATGATATCCAAACGTGCTGTCTATGCAGGGAGCTCACTAGATTTTGGCTCACAGCCCATGTCTGAAAGTGCGGGTTATCTGCGCCCACCCGACATTATTTAACAAACCCGACAATGCGAATTACAATCAAATCTTTGAAATAAATCAAACAAACGCTAATAATGATAAAGAAATAAATAACATATCCGCCAGAGGCTCTAATGTCTCATTCTCACCGTGCGCACTGTGGCTGACGGCTACTACTGTAGACAATGACGTGTGCTCTCAATAACAATAACAGCACATTTAAAAATCACATCAGCTCACACGTTCACGTTTTAACCGGGTGAACGGTCCATGCAAACCCATGCATTCACCCCACACATGTCATTTCATAGCATGAAAACAATGGATGCGGATCCGCAGGATGCAGCGACCACAGCAGACATGAAACAGCATTTATTTATGATAGAGAAAACACCCACCCATAAGCACCACATTCTTCCCCGACGGTAATTTTGACCGGGAACGCGTCGATACTTCACTCAATATGGATGACCTGAACGTGAAAAGTGGTGTTAGCTGTTAAATTCAAATAGCTATAGACAATAAGCATCAATGCAAGCCTTGAATCGGGCCGGCCTATGTGTACCTGCCCGGTCGGGATAATATGCAAGTTAGCGGCTAACAACTGTCACATGCCGCCCCGGGCCGTTTACAGGCTTGTTGTGCACGTAAATTTGAGATTTAATAGTAGGAAAAAACCGCTAGGGCTTACCATAGATTTTGCCCGTCATCATCCTCTGGATTTTGGCTTTCGGAAGTGCTGTTATTTACATTTGTGCTAACCGACAGGAGTGTATTTCTGCCCGTAGTCGCCATCTTCGCAGGCTTGAGTGACACCCCTGAATGAGCCCGGATGTGTCGCACAGCCGAGCACTGCTTTTCTGCTGGGCGTGGACCACCGCAACCACAAATTCAGACCAGACACCAGACTAGACCAGACCAGACTAGACTAGACTATAATTATATTCATTATACAACATTATATAACATTGATTCTCATTGCTACACTCTAGTCAGTTCATATTTTGTCACCATCTATGGGACGAACAGTACAGATATACGAAATGTTTGACTAACGTTCGTAGAACTTTCATAATAACATTGGTTACGTTTTGGTTACTTAATGGAAACGTCAGGAAAACGTTTTCACAATCTAAAACAGATGATAGATAGATAGATAGATAGATAGATAGATAGATAGATAGATAGATAGATAGATAGATAGATAGATAGATAGATAGATAGATAGAAATACTTCTGTTACATTTTACACCATTCTTTGATGGTGATTCAAGTGTCATCCATCAGTAAAGCTCTCATCAGATTGCACATCAATTGTAATTTACCTATCAGACCGCCAGAGCGCAGGGTTACACTACAATATGTTCGCACCCTACACTTGCTCCCTATCTTTAACAGAAGAGGGATTAGTTCACAGTCAAGTTAACTGGAGTGCGCTCGCCTGCCCCGTTCTTATGCTGAGAGAGGAGACTGAGGGTCGGACCTTTACGCTCAACCCGATGGACTTGTTGTTAAAACCGTAGAAAACCTGGACATGGTGTTTCTGTTTCAATCGGTGTTCCTGGACGGAAAATGAGTTCAATGCGCAAACTGCACTCATCACGATCTTAACACTGAAGAACTTTTCCCAGCTTTGGATTTCATCTTTGTACTGAAACTGTGGGTAAGTTTGGTGCCTTTTAACAGAAAAAATACATTTTATTATACTATATCGTTGTTTTATGATCATTTTATAATCATTTATTGTATAATCATTTTTGCTGAATTAAGATTATTTGCTTATGTTAACGCATTTATGAAATATGCTCAATAACGCAATACGCACATGGCTAAATGTGTATTATGTGTATTTATTCCTACATTTTATTCCCATATAACAAATAATGTGGACAGTACGTGCAGTAAGTGGAGTTTAGGACGTGCTGTTTACGGTATTAAGGTGCGCGCCTGCTCACGTTGTTTACTAAATGGTTCTCCGATAAAAACAATACCCAGATCATCAATTTAGTCTTTGATTTGTAATTCATTTGTTTAAAATATTTATGCAAATTGAGAACTAACACGCAAAAATGAAGGAAACAACAATCATAACAGGAAAGCAAGCGGGGGACCTGTTTTAATTCACAAACGAGGCACTTGCACGCTTTGTTTTGATCTCGAGAAGTTTTGGTCAGCGTTTGGTGATAGACCACCGATCGATGCCTGGTTACATTCATTAAGCTAGTCACCTAAAACTGGCCGCAGTAAGGTGAGCGCTCGTGACACGGCTTTGAACTGAAATATGTATATATATTGCGCATCTGCTGTTCATGCACCATGTAGTTTGACCTTAAAACCACAAATTACCAGCGTGTAAACCCGTCCATTGATCCCGACTGTCCAACATTCGTGCATGACTGATTTATTAGCATATTTACTGGATACTTCACGCTTTCTAGTATTATTTCAATAGATGCAATGCAAATACAACAATGCGCGCGCCCGGCACGAACACCTGCACGGCTCTGTTCGCACGCAGCCACATCAATTAATCCGCGCGCTCGAGAGGGTCCAGGTGCATTAAAATAGCGCATCAAAGTGGGAACGCGCCCTGCAAATACTGCCAGGGGTTGCCAGTGAGAATAAAAGTCCACTTGCAGGGTTAGGAGGCGGTGAAAGGTTTCACCAGACCGTAACGCCACGTCGGGTTCTTTTATCTAAAAATAACAGTAATGATAATAAAAATGTGGCACTCAAAAGAAGCAGCGGGCATGAATAATTGAGTAACAGAGAGAGAGAGAGAGAGAGATACACTTTCTCTGTGGTCAGAGTATTCGGGTCAGCTCCCCGCACCGTGTTCCTGCGAGCCTCTCCCACAGGGACCGCGCACGGTGCACGAGCGAAGAGCAATTTCATTTTAACACAACGTTATCAGCGCCTTTCACTTAACAAGTTTGTGTTTCAATCCACACACTTATCGTGTCAGAACTCGTCCATTCAAAAGAGTGCCATCATTAATTCCAATTATTTCAAGGACTGCCTTCAGAGACTTCAGTGCAGAAATGTTTTGTCAGCTAACCTTTAAAACGCAGGTGTGATTTTAACGTCAGAAATATTTGTGGGATAAAACCATCAGCCTGACAACAAGATTCATTTTAAGGGTCAGATCAGATAAAAATAGCTGAAAATAAATAGATCAGATAAATACGGGTCAGCTAAAAATAGGGATTATTATCTGTGATTATGTGCGTATGGAATACATTTACACCGTTTAAACATGGATGAAATTCAGAGAGAGGCTCTTGAATCTGGGAAACATTGTCATGCAGCACTAATGTTATAAAATGTGTGTTCTCCATCACAGCTTGAACATTAAATATCACAATGAGCAACATCTACGAGTCAGCTGCCACCACACTGGGCATCGTCAACAGCCCCTGCCTGACAAAAGTGGAGCTCCGTGTGGCCTGCAAAGGAATATCTGACAGGGATGCCCTGTCCAAACCCGATCCCTGCGTTGTCCTCAAAATGCAGTCCCATGGACAATGGTTTGAGGTGTGTCCTTCTTCTGTAGTTTTGTGTATTAGATTTTATATCTGCCAGGACATGCGGAACGATTTTTAATAAGAAACATTACATTTGTAGTACCACAACTTTTATGTCAGTGTAATCCAGAGCTGTGATTGGTCACATCAGAAGTATAACCTAGGAATCACCTTCACTACTTATAGACTGTAATGTTGACATGAGAAAATGTGGGCTGTGTTGGTCTCTATTCATCACATTTACAAAGTTGTTAGCAGACCTTAAAACTTTTAATACTGTTGTATATATTTAATTCATATATGAGTCATGTGACGTACCACCTGGGGGGACTCCTTGTACCCCTGGTGATACATTATACAGTGAACTACTGGTGATACAAGCCTTTTAAACTATTTTTGCAGCAGTTGTATTGTTGTTTTTTTGCTTGCATCTTTTTTTATGATGCAATGGATTGCTGCTGTCACAGTTCTTCACAAATTCAGCATGTATTGAACAGTACAGCCAACGTACGGTGTTATTGTGTTAAGTTGGTGTTAAGTTTCCAGGCGAATAATTTCCTAAGACATTTTTAATAAAAACTCTCTCACACACGGTAATCTGTTTTGAACAGAAAGCAAGGCTTCTAAACACAACTTATATAGACTGTCAGGTAATGGAACGGGCTCTTGTGTTTATGTGTGTGTATGGCTGATTAGGGCTGATTAGGGTTCTGAGGCTGTTCACTGTGCTGTGATGTGGAAGTAATTTAAAACAGCTCTATTAGATCACAGACTTAAACTGCTGTCCTGCTGTCTTGTACCGTACTAATAAAACCAGAAACCAGGAGCTGCACTAACTCAAGGGTTTAAAGTGGCCTATTATATTTTGCTAGCTGTCTGTGAACCGGTTTCAGATGTAGCCCAAAACAGCTGTTTCTCACATATGGAGCTGAGCTTAAAACAGTTAGAGATGTGCTTCATAATTAATACGGCCGTGCTATGAACCCCAGCTGTAGGCACTAAATCTAAAAACACCGTGTTTAAAAACATACAGGTAGACTAAAAATTACAAATACCTGTGTAGAAAATGTCCTGGTAATATTTCACTCTACACATAAGCCTATATAGCGTATGTAACACACACACACACACACACACACACACACACACACACACACACACACACACATAACATATAGAAAATGAAGGCTAGCAACATTAAGTTTTACATTAAACAAGTTTTCATTGTGACATTATATTATGTAATGTCACTAATAGTACAAAAATAATTCATGTTCTTTTCTTTCACTTTTCTGTGGTATTGAAATATGACCAGGACATTCAGACAAGTTTTGTCATTATTGGGACAGACAGAACTGAGTGTGATGTTATTTCAAGAGGTTTGTTATTGCCACAGTACCACTAATAACTTGCCACTCACAGCAAATGCAATTTGCACCTCAAGTGTAATAACTCAATCTCATTTGTCTTAAGTTTAGTTGTCTCTGTTCTGGTAAGAGCCATTGACATTGTTTTGGAATGTGAACAGAATCAATCCGGCGTATGAACTGGATTGGGAAAAATCCTTTTCATCAGCCAGACAATCTGTCTGTTAATAGGATCGGATAGGACCGTATTGATCCCAGAGGTGTAATTTTATCAGGAGCTTTGAACACTAGGGCAGCACCTCACCCAATAG
Source organism: Ambastaia sidthimunki (assembly GCA_036877625.1). Taxonomy (NCBI): domain Eukaryota; kingdom Metazoa; phylum Chordata; class Actinopteri; order Cypriniformes; family Botiidae; genus Ambastaia; species Ambastaia sidthimunki. Next base: position 5,612 of record JAZGTK010017839.1, read on the forward strand.
ATATGGACTCTGACGTTTGCCGCGTTCTGATTGGTTGCAGGTGGACCGGACGGAAGTGATTCGCAGCAGCATTGGTCCGGTGTTCTCCAAAGTCTTCACTGTGGATTATTACTTTGAAGAAGTGCAGCGGCTCCGCTTTGAGTTGCATGACATCAGCAGCAACCATAATGGACTCAAAGAAGCGGACTTCCTGGGTGCCATGGAGTGCACGCTCGGACAGGTGATTGGCCGGAAGAGGCGCGGAGTGCGCACTTAACGCAGCGCAGTAGGGAAGATGAAAGCATGCGTGAGAGTGTGGATGGCTGTGTAAGAACGATTGCATTCAAATGTCTAGCGAGGTGCTGAATAGAGCGGGAATGTTCCATCTATGTAGAAGCACTATTACTAAAAAACTCTTTTATCTAGTCTCTAATAAAATGAGACTTCAGAACATGTTTAAAGGAACATAAGAGGATTTGGGGAAAGTGTAGTTCACTTGAGGACAAGAACATAATGGTGATAACAGAGTTTGTAATGGACCTCTTTAGTGTCCGACTGTTTGTGTTTATGTTCTCCCTTTGTCTTTCGTAGATTGTGTCACAGAGAAAACTCTCCAAAGCTTTACTGAAGCAAGGAAACACAGCTGGAAAATCATCGATCACAGTGAGAACAGACATCCCATCCCACAAACCAATTCATATTCAAAATTCACTTTTTCAGTGGTAACCATAGTGATGACCTCTTTGAAATCACAGGTCACAGCAGAAGAGCTTTCTGGGAATGATGACTATGTGGAATTAGCCTTCAGTGCCAAGAAACTGGATGACAAGGTTTGACATCTTAGTAATTGCTCAGCAGGAACTTTTCCACGTTATCTAGACCAACATCTGAAAACGTTGGTAACACAAACAAACTTGTTCTCGTGCTGCTTTTTGACATCTGCTGAGCGAGAACCCGTGTATAACGTACAGCTCACACCATCCATTACTGTTTATTGCTCTGTGTTCTCCTGAAACTAAAAGCAATTATCACCAAAATCTTCAGCAGAAGTTCAGCAGATGGATGATCAACAACAAAATATGCTCTTCTTTTATTGTGCCATCATAAAAGTTCTGATGCTAAGAAGATGACTATATAGAAAGTCTTCTTATAGACTATATAGTCGTCTATGTATAGTCATCTATAGACTATATAGATGAGCTATAAGAAACCTCCACCATTTTGTCCTTATATTTCTCTTCTACACTGGTGTATGTGACAAATGAATGTTCAGGAAAAATTGTGTTGGTTGTTTTTGCGATTTAGGACTTTTTTAGCAAGTCTGATCCATTTCTGGAAATCTTCAGAGTAAATGACGATGGCACTGCGTCACTGGTGCACAGAACTGAGGTGACACACCAACATGCATTTAATAAATACATATTAAATTAAATTTAATATACATGCATTAACTGATACTAGTGTTGTTTGTTGTGCAGACTATAATGAACAATCTAAATCCCGTCTGGAAATCATTCAAAGTTTCTTTGAACACACTCTGCAGTGGAGACCATGAGCGAGAGCTACGGGTACGACAGACTCTGCTTTTCCTTTTGCATGTTTAGCTTTTCAAAATATGCAGGAACTGAGATGTTTTCCTCTTTCTTAATCCTGATTCACTTCATAATTCATCACATCAAAGCAGTAAAATGGGTTGCAAATGGTTCCCGTAGCTCAGCTGGTAGAGCGCTGTGTTAGCAGCACAAAGGTTGTGGGTTCGATTCCCAGGGAACACACATTTGTGTGTGTGTACTGAAGTCCGTTGTTGTGATTTATACATGATACATTAATAAATACCCCTGACTGCCAACACTGTGAAGCATTAAAATCCTACAGTAAATATTCCAGAATCCCTTATTTGTTCATTTTAAATTAATAATATAAGCATCTAAAAATACGACATGCTTTTTGGAGATCTTATAGACAGTGGATTCAGCAAAATGGCAACACCTCATAAAAGACTTCAGATGTCGGTGTAGCTTTTTTCTGGTCACAGTGTGTCCATTTGGTCACATCAGATCAGAATCAGCTTGGCAGATTTATGTAACGCTAGTCTTCTCCATTCCGCTTCACCAATGTAGCTGACATCTCTCATAGCAAGCTAATTACTGAGGGTGTAAATGGAGCCCGGCTGTTTGGACAGTTAGCTGAGAGGACCAGACATGGTGGAACCAAAGCCAAAAATTGATGTTATTGCCCTTTAGTCCATTCAAACCCACACGGTCCTGGTTCTGAGTGACCGGAAGTCACACATAAAACTCCTTGTCTCTCAGTCATAATAGAATAATCTTGCAAGTCTAGGAAGAGCACGGAACTCTGTTAGCTACCAGACAGAACTGAACTGAGATCAGAAAGGGAGACTGGACTGAAAGAAGATCAAACTGCCTTAAGATCTACATTCCAAGGATTTTAAAGGACTTTGTTGATATTTGAAAGTGTCTGTTGGAATCAGTATAACCAGAACAGTTGGATTCAGTGGTGCATTGTGACAGTCAAATTCTCTTGACAAGCTTTTAGTATTTGACATGAAAGACGTGTTGTGTGGCAAGTTACACACCAGCTAAATGATTTAGAAGCATTTAGCATCTTATATAATTATCATGCATGCAGTATTTATGACCACATTCAAAGATACTGTGTGTGTAATCTAATGAAAGCTCAGTTTGTGTGTGTTTGCTTATTTACTCGGTTCACAAAATATCTTTTTTAGGAGGCATTGTAGGAGGTTCCCTCTCTCTCTCTCTCTCTCTCTCTCTCTCTCTGTTTCACACACACATAGATTTCAGCATTGCAGGTGTTAGATATTCATTGGTATGCGATGCAGAATTAGGGATTGGCGAGTGGTATTGTAATAATCTCATTCTAAAAATCTCTCTCTGTTTAGGTTTAAGTAACATTGAATCTGTACGGCACTATACTGAGACCTCATCTAGTTCTGCACAAAGCTATTTGGAAGGCAGTTATAAAGTGTGACAATATAGATCCTGCATTTATATTCATTTCAGAGAGAGGCAAGATGAGAAGCGAGATGCCGTGAGCAAAATTACGAGTCAGCATCTCAATATATTTAGTTTAGCTGAATTCTTGAATTAGCTCTGCATTGGCACTTTACTTCGCTGCGTACGGCTTTTACTCGAAAATAACCTCCACTTACCGCAAATAACCTGAATCTATAGTGTCTGGAAACGTGCCATTTTGAATTAAGCTTGCTGCAATTATTTTAAGTGGCTGAATGAGCAAAATGCAAAATCGTTTAAAGCTTGATTAAAGGAACATTTCTAATGCTCAAGAATTGGTAATTGGTCCAAATACGTGTAGCATATATCTCCTAAGTTTGGTTGAGTTCTCAAGGGCATCTGTTGTCAGGCAGATGGGAAAACAGTTATTTTAGGTGTCACGTCTCTGAATAAACATGAACTGTTTGTTTAATATTCATGACTTCGTTACGCTGAGCAGAAAGGACAGCAACATCTCTGCAGTGAAAACACACAGTGAATTCAGATTCATTCCGAATCAAAACCACTGCGGTTGAATTACGTCTACACTGAGGTAAATCAATAAACATACAGTCTGAGAGATTCAAAATTCAATCCTGCAAACCATTCGATTGAAAACCAAGAAAGTTTATGATGTAAAATGAAGAAATATCTAAGATTGTGCACGTTCCTACATTATTAAAAAAATAAGTTTTGACATTGATCATGTTGAATCTCTTTTGAAAAAGGTCTGATTTTGTAAAACAGGACAGGTGTGTTGAGAGCTTCCTCCATAGAAAAGGTTTAAGCTTGTGCTGTTTTGTTTTTGTTGGAGTGACTTGTTTTGTACACTTACAGTAAACCTCATCTGTTGCAAAGCAAACCAATCCAATTTTGAACCGATGCCATACAATTCTTCTAAAAGGGCAGAATAAAGTTTCAGGCAGTATATTCATACAGTATCTGTCTAGCCTGTTTCTTTTTTCAGTTATTCAATTTCTATTTATCAATCATTTATTCTGAAACGTGTATTATTTGTGAGAAATCTTTTTATGCAAATTTTGATAYGSCTATTAGCACTTTAAGTGTGCGAGCGAAGCAGAGCCTTCTGGGAAGGTTTGCAAACTTTTTAGCTGTGCTGAGGAGGTGTGAGTTTGAGTTGAGTTATTGCTGCTTCTCCCTCCTTCAGCTGAAAAGTCAACCACAGCATCTCGGTATTAATATTTTAAATGGCCTTCAAATTTTGATTACCACCCGCTTATGTGTGGCATCAATGATTCATTAACAACAATGCTACAGTGTGCAGCCTTCCTGCCACCCCCCCACACACCCCCACACACCCCCCACACACCCCCACACTCACAGACACACACGCCAGCGTACAGATGTTAAATCCTTAAACCAACATGACAAAGCATATTAAAACTTAATAAGTGTTATGATAACAAGACTGCTGTAAAATTGTATGACCATCAGCTCACAAACAAAGATTGTGACGTGTTTTTCCAGAAATCTTTCTGCTGTTTATGTCACAAGATGTAAATTTTTTAAAATGAAGTGTGACATTTCTTACCCACTGCAGCAGGAAAAGTTGATGCTGTTATTTATTATCACAGCTTGGTGTTTGTTACTTTGTTTGCATTTTTATGCAATCCATGCAGTCAAATCTATCTATCCATCTATCTTCTCTCAGTGTATAGTTTGGGACTGGGATTCTAACGGCAAGCACGACTTCATAGGAGAATTTCAAACCACCTTCAAAGACATGAAGCCAGCGATGGACGGAAAGCAGGTAGAGTGATGAGTCACGCACACACATCCACTCGACACACTCTGCTTCAAACACCGGGATCTTGCCTCTAATTAACGCAAAATACTCTCCTCAAAGTGAAAAGAAAAATCATTTTGTCATTTCTGTTGGCTTTGCTCTTTGCCAAACCGCATGACATGGTGCATTTGCAGTTTCACATTATTTCCGAATAAACATACCTGTGTGTTCTAGCATGGCTATTAAAAGCAAAGATATTTCCAAAGTGCTGAATACACTGAGMTGAGTAACAGCAGTAGGAAACTTACCTCCAGCTTATATGGATGTGCGGAAAAAAGAACGTTTTTATTATTAAAATAAAATATATCACATTTTAACAGTTTGCCTATGGGCATGTGATAAAAAGTCCAATTAGACCGAATCTGAATGCTACTAAATGCATTGAGCGTTTGTGAAATTGTGGCAGCTCACAAACAATTCTTATCCAGCAAAATGGAGTATAGTATAGTATAGTATAGCATAACATAGTATAGCATAAAATAGTATAGTATAGCATAGTGCCTCTGTGCTTTATTTCTTTTTATTTTTACTTTTATTTTATTTTTTGTTTTGTCCTTTGTTATATGGAAATTCTAGATCTGTTGGCACTATGAACACTGTGTCCTGCAGGCAGAGAGAGAAAACATCAAAAACAAGGGGTGTACAAGAGGGAAGGACAGACTGAGGCGAATGGAAAAAACTGAGAAAAGAGTGAAAAACAATAAAGAACAAGCGGCAGCGATAGAAACTGAGGAGAGAGAGGGAATAACAGCGAATGTGTTTTTGTGCCCTGTCAGATGGATGACTGCTGTGTCATGTTTTGACAGTTGAGAGTACAGTAGTGATGATGAAATGAGAGTCACACACCCGTGAACTGCTTTGATACACTCACAACAGTGGCATATGTTTGACTACTGATTTAAAAGACAACATCTGAAATTTAAGCATTTTAAACATTTTAAAAGTAACATTTGAAGTGCACTCATAATTTCTTTATTTATTAATTACACTTTGAAATGCATAAAATAATTAATCTTACTATTAATCTTATATCATGCACACTTATATGAGATAAAGATTTCAGTCATATTGGTTGCCTGATAAAAAATTATTTATTGTAAATAGAGCGTGTTGAGTCACAACAGCTGAATACTGTTTACCTACTAATCATATTGTTGGCCCTGGAATAAATTAATCATGGCTAACTGGAAAAAGGACGTTTCTACAATAGCATCAGTAATGAGAACAAAATGAGCCCAGGGGAGACAAAACAGACATTGCCTCCTTTTTTAAACAAGCTGATGGTGCCAGTGATGTAGCTGCTGATAGACAGTTTAACTTAAAAAACATTATTCAGTATAAACACTTCATAGCCTAATATTTAAATTAGTATTTTATACAACTTTTACTAGAAATTTCTTACAGTAAAAGTGTAGTAAACATGGAGTTTTTGGTGTATTGATTACCATTTGTATATTTACAATTTTGCTATAAATGCACTTAAGAAAAATGGTTCCAATTAGAACTTCTATCATCGATAAAGAACCTTTAAGTAACCATATTTTCTAGAGTGCACTACAGATAAACTATAGTTGCTGTAGCAAAACCACGTTTAATTTGTGGTTACATGGTTTAACTAAAACCATGTTTTGTTTTTTTTGTTTTAACCATGGTAAAACTTAATTGAAAAAATAAT
>JAZGTK010017840.1:1201-12106 GCA_036877625.1 Ambastaia sidthimunki
GCTAGAATTGTGCTTAGTGGCTTTTTTTTACGTCTAAATTAGATTTGTAATTGCTGGATAAACTAAGAATTCGTTTCTGCTCATTAAATCCACCAAGTCTGTTGTACTGAATTACAGTTTGTTATTGATTTGCAATCATAAAGTTAAATCGTTTTACACATCTTATATAGGTCACTATTTATATACAAACCCTTATGGACAAACGCTTCAGAAGATTTGATAAGCATGTTTTTTGATAGATTTTAAATATAAATGCGATCATTTAAAAGGTCATAAACCGTTTCACAGAGTTAGACAGATCACACAGACTAAGAAGACCCTGTGAATAGCTGGAGACGCTCCCAGTTACTCATGTATGATCATGTCCTACCACCAGATGTCCACCTTTGACTATAAACGTCTAACGGCATCGCTTTCGCTATAACCAGTGGTAAGTCAGACACCAAAGGTGTTTTGCTCACGCTTTACTACCTTGTTTACTGAAATAGCAACTTGTTTCCGATATAGCCTATAATCTGATTAAAATAGGTTAATCAGGGGAGACAACGCATTTTATACAAATCAGACTTTATCCACTGACAAAAACAGCTAAACTAGTGATTAAACTAACCTAAAATATTATTAAATCCACACCCTCTATCGAGACCTAACAAGAAGGGGGCGCATGTAAATCACCAAAATCTTCTTACCTAATTGTGCACAGGTTGATGCAAGTTTGCGGCAGTGGGAGTCCATTTAATAGATTATAGGTTGGTTCCCTGTGGGAAAAAAGACAAAGGTGTAAGACTTTTATATCATGTCAAAAATAATCAGATTTGTGGGCAAACTTTGCGAAAACTTTAGTTTGACGTGGTAAAGGTCATCACAATGACATGGGCCACTCGGTAATGATATATTTCAAATCCATTGTTATATATTAGATCGTTCCTTTCTGTAATGGGATGTGTACATTTCTCATCATTTGTTTTGAAATCCCTTAGAGCTTACTCCAGACCCTCCTAATTAAGACCCACGTCTCCAAACGCACGGGAAAACAAGGCACAAACAGGAGACAACGGAGAGAATCTGAGCGCTAGAAGTTGAGTGATTCCGTGGTAAAATCAGGGGATTAGTGTCTGATTGAGATGTCTGTCGGTTGGATATTACAAAATTCATTATCGCAGCTCTATACTAACCCGATATGAAGTAACACAGATGGGCCTTTATTAGCCCAGGCTTCGGCTGTTTGCTTATGATAATTTCTGACGGAAATTTGCATGCAATCCTGCTGTTAACCGTTTTCCCTCTCCATTTTTCTCTCTCCGAATGCAACGCTTTGCTTTGGCCCTCCCCTTATATCACCTGCCTCGCATCTGTGCCTGTAGTCAAAGGTTTGAGATACTGGACATTTATTTTGTGTGTGTTGCTTTGTACATGTGTTTCCAGTATATTCCATTCGCGGGAGTTATTACTGTTTTGAGATGCTAGAACAAGCCACAGAATGTAGCAGCATTATTACGAAGAAGTAAATTATGTGAGATATAATTATTTGCCAATGAAAACAGCATGTGAAATGGCCAAGTAATAACGTTTTCTGTCATTCTATAACTTTAGCGTTGATCGAACGACTTTTTAACGAATTTGTTAATTCTGTTTTGATTATATATTGTTAATATTTGTATTACTGGCAAGGTAATTGTCAAACGGGGAAACATAATCAGACTTTGCAATATATTACAATAAGAAGTGAACGTTTATGTGTTAAATGAATGCTACCTCAAAGCAAGTTCCACTAGCTAATGAAACTAAAGGAGGAAAATGTGAAATTACTCAATATAAATGCAGAATTTTGTAATGTATAATTTTGTAAATTTCAGTTCACAGTTTATTTTATTGTGTAGAAAAACATTTACTTAATAACAATAACCAGAACATAATAATAATAATGTCGTTGATTTTGATGAATCGTAAATAGGTTTTGTTTTGATTGTTAACTGCAACAGATTTACTTTTTTCCAGTATCTAATTGTAAATAAACAATTAATAACAATTTATAGTGATTTAATATGGATTCAATATAAATGCAATTGCAATATGATTTTTTATTTAATATAACTTTCTGTATTGCGTGGGTGTGTTAGCTACATGAGCTACGTTTACATTTTTCAGTGTTTAATGAAATGAAATTGTAATTACAAATAGTTTATTATTGGGCAAGAGTTTCTTGTTTTAAACATGGTTTACTGACATACATACATTGTATTACTTAAGCATTTTCAGTATATTTTTTTTTTTCGCCTGTCAATAGGTAAATTCATCAGTTTATAATTTTTGCTGTATTAAAAACGAGTATTTCTGGCCAGGTTGTTTCTGTAATTTCGTTACAATAATATATTTCTGCTCATGTTAACCAGTCACACACGCGTTAATGTTAAATAAACGCTTAAAATATGAAACTGGTTTTGCCCCGTTTGCCTTACAGTGTTAACAATATATCACCCACAACAGCGAAGCTAAGGTGAGACCTGCCAAAACATCACTTATCATGCCTCTCCATCTAACAACACTGAAGCTGAAGTTCACTCATGGCTTGCAACCCTGAAGTGGAACGAATTCCTTCACTCGCATTATCTCACATTCAAGATACGGTGTCATGTGCACTCACCAGTGGTTGTTGAAAAGCGGCGTTTTGCGGCCGTGCCCGTCTTGATTTCCTTTGTAAAAAGATAAAACCCACACCTCTGAACAAGTTTATCTTTACCCTTGGCGAAGTCCGGAGGATAAACTGTTGCTAACAGGTCCAGAACGAACGTAACCTCTTCCACCCCAATGAAAATGTTTGGGGATATTTGTGGGTTAATGCAAAATCTGTTACATTCAGCCTATAATGTCATGAACCATAAACTAGTAAGTTGCATTAGCAGCTCATATTCTCTGCAGAAGATCCACGACTACAAGTTTTTTCGGCGCAAAGACGCAGAAAGCGCCGCATTTCCCCCTCTGAAGAGCTTTGACTGTCAGCGCGTGGGCGTGAGTGAGAGTTTGTGTGTGTGAGCGCGTGCGTGTGCTTGCGTGCCACAGTGGGTGTGTTTGAACGCACAAGTGACACGTAGAGTGTGTGAAAGGGCTGAACTTTGCGACGCGAAACGTTAGTCGGTTCTCTAAGTTAGGCTGAAATAGATTTTACAAATTAACCATTAAAACGCATCCAACCCAAATAAACAGTTTGAAAGTGGTCACAAGCTGATATGATGAAATTAAAAAGTGAAAACTAATCCAAATGAGTTTTTAGCTTTATTCATGATCATTGCATGTCATTTTCTTTCTTTTCCACATTTCCTTCCTTTGTTTACTTTTTCGTTTGTGTTGTATAAAAATGCTACAGGAGTAATTCGCTCGTTGCAATATTAAGAATGAGTGGAACAAAAATGTTGATAGTGTTATATAATGTAATCTTATATAATGTTTGTTTTTTAATAAGACGGGAATGTGGCATTATAATATTTGTTTCATTTTATTTTCGCTATTACTGCTATAGGTCACAGTAAGATAGACACAGTAAGATAGACAGTAGTATATTGGTCTTATGCAAAAGTGAGTTTGTAAGTGATGTTGAGGTATTGGCCGACTAATCAACGAAATGAGTTGGACCATATATTGTTTAATACCGTGTTTATTATTATTATTATTATTATTATTATGTTACTTCTAGATTACTCGAAGTAATTAGATATTGCTATATCTTCGGTGTACTTTAAACTGTGTCGGTCAGGTCTGAAATGAAGTGAACAGCTGGCTTGGATGCAAATTATCTTTAAAGATCGGAGTGCACCGAACTGATTTCCATCCACATCTCACGCGAGCAAAGAACCGGATGAAGGTTTCACGCGTCTAATCCGTTTTTTACATTGTGGGTCATACACCCATTAAGCGAGTAATTAATGCGCTGGACCACGAGGGAATTCCCAAGCCTGTAGGAATATCCCACTCACTCCGTCACAGCTTTAATAGGCCCACGAGCCTAAAAATGACATGCATGTTTAACTATAATTTTGCACGCAGATAGGCGTTATTATCTATCTCAATTACCTCGTAAATTAGATAGAAATATATAAAAAACAAAACACGAATCTAGTGTTTTTGGTTTTATATAAAGTTCCCATCAAATAACTACGCACACCCCTCATCCTTCATTTACCAAGGCCATTAAAAATTATTACTTATACTAAAACATTTGACAACATTTTCATCAATAACAATTAATTAAAAAAGTTTATCATACCCAAGAGCCCAGACACCACTGTAAATCTATTTTAGCATTTAATGTCCATCTCTACTGTCTTACCAAAGCAGTCCTGTGAAAGAGATGCGTCCTTGCTCCATTTTTACCTTTTTTCTGGCAGCTTTCTCACGCAGAAAAAGACCGCAAAGGAATGCCCAAAGTTCAGAAAAAAGGGGTCGCTCGAAGATGTTCATGCCTCGGGGGCAGACCGGCGGCTTCTTCTCATTTCTGCCTCGTTATCGATTCGCTGTTGTCATCTTCGGTGTCGTAGAAGGACACTTGAAAGAATATCTTACAGGCTCTGATGTTCAGTCTGAAATGACCCGAGCAAAACTCTGTTCAAAGACTTTACAACCATAAACCTTTCAATGGCAAGATGGCAGAATAATGATGATCATTATGAAGTATAAAATAAATGTAATTCACACACATACAGGTTGATGGATATGCGAAATATTGCAAACTGTCATGGTCCAATAGATGCTGCGGACAGTTAGCTAGAATGCCCATCAGTATCTGACTTAATAAATCGCACTGTGCATTAATTAATATTGCATATTAAGTTAAATGCAAAATAATTAAAAATGTATTTTAAAACTCACGTTTCTTTGTGTTCAAGCCCGTTTTTAATAACTGAAAGCTTTCATCAATTATCGTTTATTTTACTGTTTTTTTAACGCTTGACAGAATTTTTCTCGTGGCCTAATAAACAATGATATGACTAAAATAACAATGTCTTGCTTTTCAACATATTCCTCGATACAATGCCATTACTAATACTGGGAAAAGATCGAAGGTGTGAAAGATCTATTTCAATCACAGTTTAGACTCTCTGACATGCTGGTTAATTGCTTTAGTATAACAAATTATTTTTGCTTTGTTCAGTTTGCAGTTACCTTTACAATGAACTGCGTTTCACATAAGGAAATAATTAAATATGACTTAGCAAGTCAGGCCATGGGCACAAGTAATATTTTCATGTTTCACTACAATTGCATTCAACACATACAAAGTTTGGTTTGCGTAACCAGACAACGACTTAATCGTCAAATACAGTTTGACAGATTACTAATGTAACCCAGTTTAAAATAACAGTGTTGCAAAAAGACATGTTTAATATAATATGCCCAAAGAGTCTCTGTAAACAGCGGCTGTCACACACTATTCTGTGTTTTCCACATAACGTTTTATGATATTTCCAAAGATGCTTGTTAAATGCGCAAACCATTAAACAAATCGGTTTATGTACTGCTAATATGTTAAACCAGAAGCATTAACACGAAAACAGACTTTACTGTGGGTGTATGTTTTATTTATTTTTAACCATGTCTTTTTTTTAAAAAAAGAAAAAAGGTCTGAAAGGGACGGATGGTAACGCAGATGAGGGAGGTACAGAAAAAGGGACAGGAGAGAGAGAGAGAGCGAGAGAGAGAGAGGGAGGAAGGTAGGTAGCTAGGAAATAAGAAACATGGGTGAGAAACTCTCAGAATCTTTGAAAAAAAAATATTTTTACTTGCCAAGTTGATTTGTAAGCCGAGCTAATAGTCACAAGAACCCTTGATCAGACTGATTTTTCTGACAATTCTTAAAATAGTTTAAATAAGCCTTCAAGATACACAGCTTTCAGAATGTATAAAGATTGTGGAAAGTATATGATGCTTTCACAGACATATACACTGTGGTTAACATTTACTGTCATGACCAGGCCTATATAAAAGACAGATATGGCATGCAGTGGGAGTCTGATACCTACATGCTTTTAAACACTGAAACCAATAAAGCTGTAGTATATATTTAAAAAACACTCAACCGTTTGTCACTGGCCTATATACTCTGCTTCATTTACTATGGTAGCAAAAACCATCACTGATGTAATGTGTTTTTGAATGTTAAATGATTTAATATCTTCTACTTTAATGCAGTGTCTTTTCAGTGTACATCACACTATATGTAAATTCTACCCGTATATAATATATAGGGTGCTTACATACCACTGTATCTGTGTATTGCTCAGGTGCATTTTTTCCAAATATGAATGTGAGAGCATGGTGCTAATTACAGACACAGGGGTACCAATAAACAGCTGGAGTGAGCTCTCTGATCGCTGACGGGAGTGGTTAGCTGCGGTGATGCCCCTGGGCTGCCGGAGGGAAAATTGTCCAAGTATGAAATGGAGGTAATGAGACAAACATGATGGACGCCAGCGCCCGGTCATCAGCCGAAGACATCAGATGGTTACTGAAGCATTGACCAGCACTGCTCAGGTGTTCCAGAAACCTCCGCTAGAGTTAGCTTAGCGTTTAATTAGTCCACTGTGACTGAGACAGAGGGAGGCACACAGAGAATAGTGATGGAGAAAGGTCATATCATGCATTGTGTTTTTTATTTATTTTTTTATTTTTAACCATGATGCATTTATATTGCTAATGTTTTAGCATTATAGCATCATGTTACATGCATCCTGGTGCCTCTAGAGATATTTATAAACTTTGAGACAAACAAATCAGCTCAGATTTACTATTTGGTCATGTGCTAATCCTTGGGTGAGGTGTGGTGAGAGTGTTTGTGTGTTAAGGGGAGAAAGACAGTCTCTTCGTGGGGCCTTGCTTAATCCAGTCCCTATGTGAAACTGTTGACATTTGTGCCTTTTCTCTTTATTATGTGCCTGTCTCTGTTTTTTTGCCGGATTAGCCCCAAATCTCCTAAGCAACAAATTTAGCATGCTACTTGTTTAACTTCATCAATGGATGAAAAGATTGTAATCTTAAAGCATAAAAGAAAGTATGAGAGTGGGACGGGCGATCATCAATGTTGTTGTTATGAAATTGGTGATAACGACTACAGTCTCCAGCCATGATGGTTTCTACAGATCGATACTTGCAATAAAGCAACAGAAGTGACTGTGGACAGTGCAGTGGGTGGCAGCAGGGAAAGTAGGGTGTGTGTTCATCTTTGTCAGAGTGTGTATCTTGCCTGTGTGTGCTGTCTTGTTTCTCATTGATTGTGTTTACTCAGGCTTCTCATTGCTGCCTATTACTGGAGACAGGGAGGCACGCCCTGGCTTAATGCAAGGATACGGGGGATTAACACACACACACACACACACACACACACACTCAGAAATGAGTACTATAGCACACAGATCTCATCCTCGTAAAATAATGCACAAGCATTATTTAATTTACCACACACAGCTTTGACCAAACGTTTACTATTGTGTTTGGACATGGGCCTCTGTGTATAAAGTGACTTAGACTAAGGCACTTTAACTCTGAGATGCTTAGTCCAAATAAGCATCAGTCGCTAAGATTAGATGAGGTTGTGATGATTCCACAAGCCTCCTGTACCTCAGCCCTCAAAGCCCCTTTACTGTAGCTCAAAGCCTTTGTGCTCGTGTCTGAAGTCAAGCTGAAGTCCCGTCCATTTCAGCAAAGGCTGGGGTTAAGCATCATTCAGACTTTAATCTAGCATGGCCTTGCTTCTCTGAGCCTGTTTATTGTTGGTATGATGTTTCACTCCCAAACATCATCACAATGCGACTAAAGTGTCTGACCCACTTATATGCTCGTAGTTGAATTATTTTTAGCTTTGCTTAATGGCAGAAGAATGTTTTAATAACATTGCTTATGTGTATACATACTTCTACCATAACTATTTTGCTTGCTTGTTTTCTTATTTTTCATTTTTAAAAATAATTACCACTTCCAGGCATATGTGTCAAAAACTGGAGCACAGCACTTGCCTGTCAAACTAATACTTTCTTTAACTAAACAGGAAGTTGACGTGTACTGGCTTCCTGTGGCTCCATGATCACTTTTAACAGCTGAGTCACATAATTGTTTTTTAACAACATCACATTTTCTTTAAAACTGACCATGTGAACTGCAAACATCAGCTGTTAACAATATAATCTCATATTGAGACATTACTGTCATGTTTTACAGTTGTTCTGTCATTTATGATCTTTCATGAAATGCTCATGAATTGGACGATCTGTAAATAAAGGGCACTACTGCTGAGTTCAAAGCAACATCTGCTGTTTCTCAAGTGTGGACTTAGAGTCTGCAGAGAGAACTTTGGCAAGCACAGCTGGGCTCTGATTGGTGGATGACCATATGATGCTCAAGGCTACTTTGTAGTGTTCTGTGTACTTCCTGTGTGTGGCAATACCTCAGTGTACATTTGTTATGAAACATTATGTAGCTAACAGGAACTGTTATGCCTCTGTCCAAGTGCCCTTCAAGGATGACATATATAATTCAAGGTGTTTGGTGCGGCACGTACAAAACATTTGTGCTTGTGTGTGGCTCAAAGTCAAGTTCAAGTGCTAAAGTTACAAGGACAAAAGCCAGTCCCATTGTCAATCCCTAATACCATTCACTAAGCTAACAGGGAACATTGTTGCTAACAGGGAACACACATGTTCCTCAAAAGTTCTTTAAAATTCTTTAAAAGTTATCAAAAACATTTTTTGCAGTAACGTTAATAGAACAATATATATATATCACAAATATATTAAAACAATATTCTTAATTAGTAGTAAAACATTTAAAAAATGTTCAATAACCAACAATAATGTTAAAACAACGCCTAAAAAAAACAGAATGTTTTGAACATTCCTAGAGCTTTAAAAATAATATTTTTAATGTTTTTGTTACCTAATGGAAACGTTCTTATATCCTAAAATTGTTAGCTGGGCATGTGTTTATGAAGCAGTGATTTGCTGCAGTGTGTATAGAATTATTACCTTCTCAAAGGTGTATCTGCTACAGCCAAAATTCAGCTTCATCAAGTTACAATTGCAATGAACTCTCTAACTTTTAAGCCCATTTGTGTAGATAATGACTTCATTTTGCATGTCTGGAAGAGGGTGAAAATTTTTGGCTCTGAACACAGTCACTCCAGTGGGACTTTCTTGTGTGTCCATTCTATTATGTGATGAATAAGTCCCTGAAAAGAAAGAGATTTCATTATTGTCATTATTTGTTCTTATTACTTCGCATTCCTGTGGCATGAGTCTCTGGAGCAGTCAGGCTCTTGAAATCACCTTGTGTATCTTGACAGAGTTATCTGGACTCTGGCAATGAGGGGTACTTGTGTGGAGGATGCTCAGATATTTCTGGCCTCCTCTCGCTGTGCTTATGTTGCAGATAAATGGCTCTTCACTGATTTTAAGTCCGAATTTCACTCTCATCTAGCCTTCAGCTAGCTGTTCTTAATGCACATTGCTGTTTTTTCCTGTCAGGAGACTCCTAAATAAAGCTATATTTGCCCTTTACACAGATAAAAACGCATTACATATTACATCCTACATTAAAGGCATGTAACATGTTGTAATTTAATCTCTTTTCTCCCTCTGTGAAGTTAAATATGTGTGTAATCTGTTCTTTCAAATACAGGGCAGATACAATGTTTAATATCTTGCAAATGAAGGCTGTGAGTGACGATCATACTGTAAGTTTAAACTGTTAGGTTATACTGTCAAAGTTATATGCTTTTTTTGTCACCATGAAATTCTTTTGAAAGGCATATTTTCATTGTTGCATCCGCTTAAAGATAACAATAAACTATACAATAAACTAATACATAAACTATACATAAACTACTCATTCTCATTGGTCAAAAATTAAATATGCAGTGCATCCTAACTTCAGTCCATAAGTAACACTCAGTGTTTTAGTAAGTTGCACATACACAGATATTAGCACAGGCCTTATGACCCTGGTTTTGTGGCATGGATTTGGAAATCCCTCAGGTTGTGGTAGGCTTGGCTGTACTGCTGGGTGCTGAATAACCCCTGACCTCTCTCGCAGGGGTTGATTACTGAAGGATGGAGGCCAGTTGTGACACCAGCGGGGTCATTTTGGAGGCCTGAAGCAGCTGTCTCAGCACAATCTCATCCAGAGAAGATGAGAAGCCCCAATCAATCCAATGTTTCCTGGCCTTCTTTAAATCAAAGAGAAAGTGATTATTGTCAATTAGTTAAGTTGATTGATAACAATTATTTTGATTATGAGTTGCATAAACGTTTCCCTAATGTTTCAATTAAGTAACAAAAATGTTTAAAGTGTTATTTTGAATGCTCTAGGAATGTTCAAAACGTCCTGTTTTTTAGATGTTTTGTTAACATTACTGTTTGGTTATAAAAATGTTATTCAAAATTTTAAAATGTTCTACCCACAACTTAGGAATAACAATTTAATATATAATGTTAAAGAAAGTGCTACTAACGTTACTGCAAGAACTTTTTTTAATTTACTTTTTATATATTTTTATTTAGGTTTATACAGCGCAAATGGACAAAATGTTAGCAATTTCTATTTCTAACATATACGGAAAGAGTACTGCATTGATCCAATTAAACCAATTAAAGGACCAATTAAACACTGATGGCAAACATTGTTGATTGGATGACTGGCTGGTTTGGTCCTTGGAAGTTTTAGTTTATATTCTCTGTTTTTCCTTTCTTTTAGGCATTAGTTTCTGTCTGCTTTGTTGTTCCACTTCATCTCCTGCCCAGACACAGCGAGTACCCCTGCTGACCCAAAGAACAGGCCGGATAGTAATGGCGCCATGGCAACATGCTGATGACTTTTGGGGGCTAGACTGGCATTTGTTGGACACACTATCTTACTCAATTTTCC
>JAZGTK010017841.1:0-12105 GCA_036877625.1 Ambastaia sidthimunki
AACCTGTTACTGCTGTGATAATTCTCTTGGAGGTGACAGAATATTCCCCTCCCTACCTTTCCTCCTGTATCTGCACGTCTTTGGGCCAGTCAGGCATCTCTGTCACAAATCCTATGTCATCAATGGAGCTGGATGATGATTGGACGGACAAGCGGGCGGGAAGAACAGGTGGCCTATCATCTTCAATGATAACTGTGTCATCCCTGGGCATGTTCACAGTGGGGGACAGCTGGTAGTTACCTAAGAAAGAGATATGACAGAAACAGTGTCAAAGTTTTGTCATCAAAAGCAACATCACATCACAAAACTTTTTTTGTTTGTGCTTGAGATGCACTTCCATAATCTGGAGGCCAAACTTGGTTTGAGAAAACTGTAGTTTCTGTGCAATCAGTGAGTGACTTCTTGAAACACTTCAAGTAAACAAAACTTCACCAAACAAACAATGAGACAGTATTGCTGTCAGTGCAACTGCAACTGGAGAGGAAGTCAAGGAAACTATGTGCACAGTGTGAGCTGGTAGCTGTGCTTTGGACATGGTTAGGGTAAAGGTCTAGCTCTCGCTGGTTTCTAGTTGGTAAGGTTAGGGGTTAGGGTAACCCTAACCCCAAGCTGGTTGATCATCTTGAACCAGAAACAAACTAGGTGGTGGACCTGGTCAAACCATCTTAGGAGTGGGTCTAACTGACATTTTGGAAATTGTTTTTGTAAATGTATAAATTGGTCACCCAGCGAATTACCAACATGGTTCTAATAACAAGTGTGGACCAGCTATCATGTTTCAAGACACAGCTATACCAGCTAAAGGTGATGCATACTCCCGCATGCATACTTACTGTACATACTCATACTGTACACTCAGATATGCCCACATTGTCCAACATAAACATTTATGCACTGTGCAACAACTACATTGCTTTTTGTTTAGATCAATGGATTACCAACTGCAAGCATTATATGAGGAAACACAGGTACATAAACAAAATCTCTTATTGTATGTCAACAAACCCTGAGAACTTTAAACAAAGCAGACAGAGGGTAAAGGTAGATGCTTCAGCAGAACAAGCTGAATCCACATGTTTGCAATTATAAAGAGGGATTTTCATTCAAGCACAAACTTCTGAGGTTCTGCTGCATTTCATTCAGTGTTTATTTTCAACAATAAGTAATTTTGCAACTTTAGCAGTTTAAGAGCAATCAAATGTAATTGCTGCTAGATGAATAATCCTGGCTTCATCCCAGAGAAAATAGAACTCATATTTAGTTTCCGCGAGCCCAAGACAACAAATTTACTCTAATAGAAATAAATTAGTGCTTAATGTTTTGTATTGTTGGGGCATTAAGTGTCTGTAATCTAGTTCTCTAGTGATTATTATTAAGCACTTTGGGACAGATCATATGTTTAGGACATATGTTTGGAGTTTACCCTAAAAGTTAAACAAAAAATAAGTGGGGGTTGAAGCAGTGAACTTAGCAGAAGAAAATTCAGATTCTTTATTTCATAATTCAGCTTTCACAAGCCAAACAGCTGACACTGATATTTGAACTTCTTAAAGTGAATGAAAGCAGAACAAAAGTAAAAAACAGAATGACCTTATGAAGTACTGAAAGAACAATGAATCACTTTAGAAAAGCATTATTTTTAAATTGAATTATTCTTCTCAGAGGAACATTAACTTGTATACGGTATTGTACAGTAGATACCAAAAGAAAAAAAGGGGTGATTAATTATAAATTATATTATAAAAAAGTGATGATAATTATGTTGTTTTCAACGGGGTCCTAAAATTCAGTTTTGGAAAAGTTATTACCTTTGTTCATTTGTAAAGTGCTGTACATTGGAGAAGCTTTGTTAGTTTAGTTTTGGATTGACATCAGAATCAGAGCATAACATAAAACAATGGTAAAACAATGGTACACACATCTCCTGAACTGAATAAGATGTAACTGAACTGCATGAATCATCCAGCAATAAACAGAACTAAAGCTCTGACCTGTGAAAATCTATTATCTTTACCCCAGACATTAATGGTTGTGTGATTAACACTCCTCTGGGCTGAAATTCCAGTGTTAAAACATTAAACACACACTAGGCAAACCAAACCTCTGATTTAAGTCTGAGAAACAAATATTTACAAGGCTCATGAGGAAGAAAGCTTTTCACTTGAGACATATGGAGGACATTTTCAGCTTAGATATATAATATCAGACAAATTACAGAACCAGAAAAAACACTTGCAGTGCTTGCCAAAGAAAGCTTCATCAAGAAAAAAAAAGTTTCGTTTAGTTTCATCAACATGAAGAAGTACGAAAGTGTGTCCCTGCGGTGACTTTGGAATTCTCAAGGTTACAAGGACTGTGGGAGCCTTTGGTGCTGCAGGCGGTCCGTCCCTGTGGAGAGAGCCACGGTGAAAGATCCACAAGAGGTTCAGGACCCCAGAGCTTGGATCTCTGAGCAACCACACACTTCACTTGTGGAGAAGTTACTGTGAGGTTGCATCAGCTTATCAAAAACCCGCTTTCTCTCTTCCTGGAGATCACGCTGCAGAGATAGTAAGGAACAAGTCAGGAATTACGAGATCTGTCCTTGGAAAAACTTGTCATTGGATTACAGATACTCGCCTGCATACAAATAAATTTGTGTGTGTGTGTGCAAGCTTGACGCTGTGAGATGACTTTTATAGCAGCGAAGGTGAGAAGATGCCTGTACATGTGTGTTTACCAAAACATTCACAGAAACATATGCACAGTTACATTCAACAAAACGTGCAAAACATTGCATCACTACAGTGATGCATACAGAAGGAAAAACATTATATTAACTCCATTGCAGAAATCTCAACATGAAAGTAAAGACTACGAATTAAACCAGAGTGAAAAAGAAATTCATAGACTCGATAGTGCTAGAAGGTCCATGCAAGGTCATTGTAGCTCATGCAGAACATGGTTTTAATTGGCTTTTACTGCTGAATACATTCATGTTCATCTCGCATTAAAATTGTTCCTTCCTCTGACCTTTTGACACAAGTGCTGAATTCTCCACACAAGGAGACTTTTTGCCTGGCTATGCTAAATGGTGTAAAGGACACCTATAGAAAAGGCCATAATGACACCACCAAAAGATGAAAGTCTTTTACTTGGAGGGGAAAAAAGTGCAGCAACCACATCTTTGCTGCGGTCGACTAATTAGCCTTCCGTTTTATTGCAATTACATCACCCGTCCACCCACTGGAGTTCAGAATTTCATGGTGAATAATTAAAAAAAAATACTCAGAACTGTGAAGCAAGTCTTGGCTTAATATACAGCAGATTACAAGAGCTCATGAACTCAGTGAAAACGTTCTGAGGAGGTGTACAGACCTTTATCTGGCTAATTTCTTACTTGTAAAGGCGCAGTGATGTACCTGTCCAGTGAGCCTCTGGAACTTATGTTTTAGAAAAGCTCTGCTGGATGTTCTTGAGAACAGAGCTTGGACCTGGAGGGAAAGTGTTAGCGACTTAAAAAATCCGGCTGACACCTGCTTAGCACCTTGTCTAGATCTATTATCCAGAGTGTGGATTCGAGAGAAGCCACACTGTGAAAAGTTGGGATTGGGAAATAGTGGAATTTAAAGTAAGATTTTTAGAACCATGTGTGATGATATCACCCACCAAACCAAGTTGACATCCATGGGAAACATAAGTAAACATGTTTCTCTTTAATTCTATTTGATTTACAGTGTCACCCGTTTATGACAATATTCACTGAACAATAAACCTCCTAATACAAGATAAACAGACCACAGTTTGATTTTATACTGAGGGGCTCAAGAAAAACAAAAGGTTCTTGCTTTGCCCAAAAACTGTACAAAAAAGCTTTTCTTACTAAACACATCAGGCTGTTGTTTAATTGATGAAGATTTCCAAATGTCTACATCATGCTTACATCCCGAGGACATTTAATTTAGGTCATTTGAGGAATAAACATCAAGGCTATCAGGCACAAACTTTCTCAGGCTGTTGGATCAAATAAAGGAGCTATTTGTGTTTCTAACTGTGTCATCTGTTTAATCTGCACCACAAAACAAATTCTCCTCACAGGGCACTGATGGTGGAGGGTGGACCGCTGCTGTATTCTGTCACACTGCGATCAAACGAACCCCAGTAGAATCTCTTCTTCTTGAACAAACAAAGCCCTCATGCCTGTTTGCTGGGCCCAGAATCAAGGCTTTGAAAAGAACAGACCGTTTGCTGTAGACAACAGCATTGGCCCCCAGACAAGGATTCAAACAAATAAACTTGAGAGTGGTTCCTCAAAGTTCCATCCAGAATATCAGAGAGCAGGAGATCTTCAGGATGCCCAACGGAGAGGGGCTGACTTTGAAGTGTTACTCATCAGTGGAGGATATGAGGATCATGTTGGCTTGTCGGGTTCTGCTTTCCAGCCTCATTATACTGTATGTGTGGTCGTCCACATTAAATCCAATCACATTAAAATGGCAAAGTATCATGCTAGATGCTAGGCACTAGAGTATGGAATGCAAAGTTACTCTTACTTTAAAGGTAAGCTGGTATAAGATACTAATCTAAACAAAATTTAGATGGTTGAGCTAGCTGGCCTTGTCCTTGCTGGGATAAACCAGCAAACCAACATCTTATAATAGAACCAGAATCCAAAACACAAAATATGGTGGTTATCAACTTTTGCTGATCTTTTAAAAATAGCAGAGAAAAGTCCATTAGAGCCAAAATGCCATTAAAACTAAGAGTCATTGAGCACAAGGTGAAAGGTCATGCCAATGGACTGACCTTTTTCCAGGTTTCAGCCCAGTGTTCTCTAACAAAACAGATCAGAGACCATCTGAAAATCCACAGAGGCAGAGATATCTGTCTCACTAATCTAGTTTATAGTGAGCAAAGGCTTTTAAAGAGAGATCATACAATGATGTTTTGCATTTAAAGATGATCTAAACAAGGTCAGTTAAAATCTGGGCTTCAGCGAACAGGCTTGCGGGAACATGCAGGTTTCAGTTTTCCTCAGTCACTGACAAAATATAATTTAGCTTTTTGTAATCCGGTAATCCAAAAAAAAGAAATGAAAGAAATAGGCCAACATGTGGTTTTAATCACCTCCCATGCATTTAGGAACAAAGTCATCTACAATCGGTTTCAGCTTTTCCCAGAAACGGGGGAGTGATGTGTTAGCCAAGGGTCTGTCATGTCCACAGTAACTTAATGTGGTGGGAAAAATTAAGAGAATTACCACTGAGATTGAGGGGGTTTGAAGCCACAATCTCACCACCATGTTATCTTCAGAATTTATCTACCAAAAGTACAGTAACCATCGACTCCATATGCTGTAGGTAACGTGTCCATGTACTTAATACACACACATTTGACCTAAGCCAAGCCACATTAAATGTTTGGTCATCAAAAACACACTTCTAAAGAGAACAGCCTAATTTGTAAAATTCACACATTTATTGTTCCACTTATATAAGGACAATTGAAGTCAAATGGCAAACAATGTTTGACTCATCTGCATAGTAACTGGCTGTATTGAATTTGATAGGCTGGTAACCACAAGGTTGTAGGTCTGAAACCCTCAAGGTTTACAATTTAAAATTTATAGCGGCAACATTAATCAAACACAGTTCAAAGCAATTTAGGTGTGTAAGAGTGGAGTTGGAACTAAACTTTACAGGACGTCCATGATCTCCAGGACATCAAAGAAAGGAATGGTGCAGCTCTCCAGTAGAGGCTGGGCTGCTGAGAAGTGTGTGGCACATCCATATCATGTAGGATAGTCACATGTGACCACGGTTGTCAGAGCCGGTCCTTCTCTACTTGCTGTATAAGTGATTCAGACCCCTCAAGGTCACTGTAAATCTGTTATCTCCCATCATCCCTCCACCTGTTAGTATAACCGCTCTTATTATATTTTGATCTTCATCAGCAGATTAATACAGTGGGTGTCCAAATGTGACTGGCAAAGACGAATCTCTTAAGGCAAGCCAAGAGAGGTTGGGGGGGTGCTGTTAACATGATGCAATTCCCTGCCTGTCTCTGCCATTCTATTCCTGGTACAGTGCCATTCACAAGAGAGCACACATGTAGAAAAAACGTTCCTTGAGGAAAAAAGTCACGCATTTGGGATTCATGAAAGGAAAGTGATGAAAGAGTGAATTATTAACAGCTCAACCTCTTCTTTTTGGCACCTCTCATTCACTCTCACTTACTTGGATTTAAGTAAATTCCACTATAATTGAAGACTAACTGACTAAGAAAGACCAAAGACATGAATGAAGTAAGCCATCAGTACAAATTTAAAACAGGTTAAAAATTGAAACAAAATAAGAAATAAACAGTTACATTTTGCAGCAAATAAATAAATAAAAAGATAAAAATAAATGAAAAATGTTATAATATATTTACAAAATCTAAAAGTAATAAATGTTTAGAACTTGTTTTCCTGACATTAAAAGAAGAAATGAATTTTGCCCCGTGTGTACCAGCGTTGGCAGTGTGTTGCTACCAAAATGTTTGGCACCAGTGACAGTCTCCATTTTAAACCGCATGAGGTTCTCAACCTCCACTCTTCTTCCGAGCTCCTAATGCCAACCACACAAACAATTGGAACCCCGACACCTTTCCCTTCCACTCCTCTTTGTTCTGTCTGTTTTATTCATTAACCGGTACTTTGCAAAGCAGCATGTCTAGAAGTGGTCGACAGGGTCGTCAATTTGCGACACAGTGTGATTTTCTGCTCCTGGCTGGACTTTTCAATTAGGCAGAAGTTTTGCTCACAGCGAGCAAGACTGCTAATGCACTCCATCCACTTCAAACAAGACCTTGCTTACTGTCAGGAATGGAAAGATTTTCTTTTTTATTTCATTAAAGAAACCACTCCTTTAAACAACCTACACCCTGGGCCAAAAGAAGGCAGATGAAAAGATAAATGAGGGAAGATAAAAAAAAAATCACACTCGATTCTGCCCAAGTTCTGTATCTGTACCACCTGCTGCTTTCCACTTTGACAAGTAGCCTATATAGTAGCACCTTGACAGGGTGAACTCACTGCACCAGTTAGACAGATGTAAGGCTGAGTGTGTAAATGCTACATCTTCCCACACTTTTACAGGCAGCAGTCCATTCCACTGACAGCCACCTGACAGTTGTGCCAATCAATCTGACTGACAGGTGCTGCGGCCAATCAATGCGATGGCACTCTACTGTCAGATTAATGGCCCGCCTCTTAATCACTTCACAGATAGCGTTTACACTCTGGCTTGTTTGTTTTTTTTTTTTATCCTTTTAATTACGACAAAGATATATTTCATTTATTTCGGTATGCTCATCTTTAGATAAATAAAATATATATCTCAAACGTGCCTTGATTCTGTTGTACATAAGAGATTAAATAAACCTCTAATTTCCCTCTATTTGTCTACCTGCTTATGCTTAAATGTTCTCAAATGATTTCTGGTACGCTGTCTAAATAACTACATACTAAAATGCTCTGAACATTATGATTACTTAAAGTGCACAAAGCATCCACGGCTATAATAATGGTCATTCAGAGTTAGTTTTATTCAGAACATTCCAGAATGTCTCTTCAAACTCCTGAAAATGGTTAGTAAGAGTGTCTCAGAAGTACCAGTCACAGAAACAACGTTTTACACAAAGGACTATTAAAGCCCATATATCTCCATTTTTGGTTGGTCACAGTGGCTATTTTCACTGTTTAATGGTGCTAACCTTTTCAGTCACACACTTAGAGGCACTTCTCTCTCTAAATCAACAGTTGTGAAGGGCACATTCAAATCAGTGCTGCAAACTCCTGTAAATGAAAGAAACAAAATCCCTCGGCATTTCACTTTATCTGCATTTAACGTGTTAAAGTAACAGTAAGAGCACAGAAGACAAAAGGTGCAATTTTCACACCACACCTCAGATTAGAAAAGAACATGCTCTGAGATCAAGAATGTGACAAAAGAAAGAAAGAAAGAAAGAAAGAAGTTTGTGGTCTGGACAGAAAAAAACACATAAAAAGCATTTTACAAACCTGACTCAAACCGCATATGTCTGCATTTAAAAACCAGTTAGAATTTAATTTTTTAAAACTGTATTTTAGCCTGAAAGGTCAGATCAGATTTTAGTAGCTTCTTTTTTTATCTTTCAGGACACAATGCATGGTACTGGCAATCTGGAGCACCAAGCACAGGGAGCACAGGGCACCGTATCTGTACACAGCTGTTTTAAAAAAACTGTGCCTACTCGCCCCTTACCTAAAAATTTTGACCTAGAGGGTAATTTTTTTTTCAAAAAGGCCTCCCTTGCTGCATTGTGATTAATATTTGTCTGCACCAGAGAAATGTGAAGAGCAGTTTGCCTCTAAAACTGACTTGACACTCAAGCTACTGTGTATCAATTGTTATATGGTTTCTTTCTGTTTTAAGCACACATTAAATTATATAACAATATTCTGTAGGTTTAAGTTTAAAGTAGAAACAAAGCATGTGACAATTTAAAAATGTAATTTTACTTAAAATGTACTTAATTTTAATTAAATAAACCTAGTGACCAGTTACTGGAGTAAAAACTACACATTCCCTCATACATGCATATAACTTTAACACCTTGATGTATAAAAAAAGCATATGGACCCATCTATAGATCAGCCCCTTTAATCCACTGAATCTCATCTGAAACTTTAATGTTTCATCTCAAACTGCCATGTGAGAGGGCATTATCTCACTAACCTTGTAGCTAAAACCCTGCCATGTTTCATTGTCTCTCAGTGACTGCAAACATGTTGAATTGTGGTTGCTGAAGACGGTTCTGAAGAGTGATGCAACATGCTTTGTCACTCAAGTTTTCACCTCAGCCCTTCACTAAATGGTCCCATTTCAATGTCCCGCAGCATGCCAACTTTGTTAGCGGATGTTCCATCGTTTTGGAATGTCAGTAATGGTCCCTTTAACATGCGACTTGTTATTTGTTACATCTTTTTCATGGTTGCACAAACAATAATAAAGTGTCAGATGAGTGACTGACAAGTGGCGAAACAAAAATCTGGTGAAAGATGCTTGGTAAAAAATCTGGAAACTGACAGATTATGAAATATGTGACGATGTGTCACGTCTCAGAATGCTGAAGGGTGCTATCATCCCTGTGGTAAACTTCCCCCAACTTTCTGCTTTCATTTGCCTCCTAAAACGATGGGGAGCTAAACTCTCTGAAGTGTTGCGTTCTGAGAAGTTTCAGAGCTTTTCCACAATGGCGCTGTGGAAAATACTCTTGGGCTTTTTAAAAGAAAGCGTCAATACATTAATGCAAACCAACTAGGGCAGAAAGAAAGGTGGAGACCAGAACTAAGGAGAGAAATAGTGTTTGACAGACTCAGTCCAAGGTAAAGCTGACTACAGTACATCTCATTTAAAAATCTGTTAGGATCATTACATTTGTTAGTTGTCTGTGAAGATATACGCATTTTATTAGTAACTATAACACAGGTGTAGGTCTTTTGCCCCTCACCAATGTGTTGTGTTTTGTATCCCAACATTTTTTTTCTCCTTTGGCCAAATGGGATGAGTTTCCACATCACTTGTCCAAATCAAACAGCCATATGTAGAAAATGAATAAAGACCTTACAGATATTGCACTCATAAAGATTCATTTTCAGCAAATAAAATATAATTCAGCTAATCTTAATTAGATAATCTTGTAAAAGATGTTTTCAAAGATTTTAGTAACTATCATAACTTTTTCGCACTTGGAAATCTGAATATATCGTGGAAATGTATGATTTCTATGACAACAAGAACCCTGTCGATTTAAATATGTCAGGTCCATAGCCTAGCATTTAACACATGTGCCCAATGGCGTTCATGTGAAGGACTTGATCTGTCTGACACTTCAAATCTGTCTTGAGCCAACAGCCCTCCGCCTTCTCCATATCAATTGCTGCCCTCTCTACTGTCCATACTGTCAATAAATATGCCAAAAAGTCCAAAATAAAGGATATAGAAAGACATAAAGACCTGCAGAGAGGAGGTGAAGAGTCTATTGATCTTTCAGTGCAAATAGCCATCAGAAGACTCACAGAACACTCAAAGTGTCACACAGCAAAGAGAGCACACGAGCAGGACACATGAGGTCAAAACATGAAGAGGAAAAAAACACTGCAGGAAGACCAGAGGAAGATGAGAGTTTGCGCGGCTACTAAAGCGCTTATTGTTCAAGAGTGAGTCAGGCAGGGCGGTCGATTGTGAAATGACAAGCATGACGGTGAAGGGATTGGTCTGCCGATTCCAATTGTCTGTCAGGAGAAGAACTGAAGCTGAGTTTGGGAAGAATTAGGAGCAACTTGATGGACTCATGCTGGATGAGAAAGAGGAGCTTGAAAATGACATTAACCCCCTTTTAACAAAACCACAGGAGCATGCTGGGACTGGCTGTGCAGTGTCTGTGTGCGTCCAGGTGCTCATTTATCTGTGTGTTTAAACTGTTTGTGATAGGAAACAGATGGAAGAGGGGATAGCTGGTCACAACTGCACGTAACAATACAAACTACTGTCAGTGCGTGTGTCTGCATACTGTAAGATCTGGTCTATGTAACAGCTTATTTTGGCTGAGAATCACCAACATTAACTGAGGCCGTCTGGACTGAGCTATCTGTTAGCATTACCATTATTCTAAATGGCAGTTGTTGGCTAGTGCATGTAGCTTTGGAAGTGTGTGACCTGAATGCTGCCAATCTTTGCACTTGGGCACTCAGTTCTGGAAATTTATGAGCAAAATTTATGTTGCCTAAAATATATACACAGCTATGCTGTTTCATCCACGATTACTTCAAATCCATCAAACGTCTTCAACCCCATGAACCTGAAACTTTAGTAAACCCAACGACTGGATTTTCATTTCCCCAACCCCCTCAAAAAAGCCAGTCAATCAGATTTGTGCTTGTCAATCTGTTGCCATACTGTGTAAATTGATGGGTGTGCCATATCCAGGTCTAGTATGTGTGTTTGTTTGCGTGAGCTCACCCATCAATCTACTCATCATGGTATGTCGTTGGCTATGGCTGTCATCCAGACTGCTCTCTCCAGGATAGAGAGACTGAGAGATTCGTCGCTCATGTTCTTCTCGTGGAGAGTTCAGGGGCAAATCTGGCACAGGTGGGCTACGTGGAGCTTCCTGAGGAAAGACAACATACACACATGGAATGAGCAACTAAACACAACCACTGTAGACATTGACACATACAACACAGCATCATTCTGTTATAAAGTATATATAAAGATAATCATACAAAAATGAGTGACTGTTAAATTTTCGGTATGATATAAAGTCCCTGTAATATGCTTGTGGTGCCATTCTATGAAGACATTACATTGGGTACATGAAAAGACGTGTGGTAATAAATAAAGACTCTATAAAGACTTGGCCTCCTGAAAGCTCTCTGTGCTGGTCTTGAGATATGGTGTATCTCAGTATTATAGAGTCTTGAACGTCCCCAAGTGCTTTAGGTGATAGAGGTGCTACAGTGTTCTCTTGATCAAACTGTTGGTGTGTCTGGTATATATCAAGTTCTTTGTGAGCTCTGGTGTACTTGTTGTACACTTCTGCCAAAGGGTCCTATTGATTATAAGAAGGTTGTACTTTCTCCCAAAGTAACACCTCCTGGGAAGGTTGAGTAATGAATTATAAATGTTTTAAGTGTTTTCAGAACACTTATATACAGCATGAGTAGCATGGAACTAGTTTCTGAAGTTGTTTTGTCTTCTTGAGGCTTGGCTATAATCCACTGACATTTTAAGGAAAAACCTCTTTGTTTTGGTTCTGGAGAACAAAGAAAATCATATGGGGGTTTGAATAGCACAAGAGGAAAAATGACTACATGTTCATTTTTGGGCAAACTATACCTTTAAAGCATGTTTTTCAGCAGAAAACACAGACTGATCTATCGTATCAAGGTA
The DNA here is from genome assembly GCA_036877625.1 of Ambastaia sidthimunki. Classification (NCBI taxonomy): domain Eukaryota; kingdom Metazoa; phylum Chordata; class Actinopteri; order Cypriniformes; family Botiidae; genus Ambastaia; species Ambastaia sidthimunki. The sequence goes on from JAZGTK010017841.1 coordinate 11,958, forward strand.
AATGGGTTGGTGACATTTGTCTAGGGGTTGATGTATTGCATTGCTAATCCATAAACAAACTCGACATTTTCTAAAGATGACATTTTCTCAAGCAAAACAGAGTTAGGATTGACTATGACAGGCTCTTGTCACTTTAAGCTAATGGAGG
>JAZGTK010017842.1:0-12104 GCA_036877625.1 Ambastaia sidthimunki
CGAAGGCTCTGGTATAGACATTACCATTAATATGGGAGTATTGTGAATTGAATTATTCTTTCTGTAAAAACAATGACTCGAACCTAAATGCATGCAATACACACTCATAGCCCTATTAACCAAACTATTAAAGTGCTGAGTGTTGTCTGTCACACATTCAACTTTAGACAGTGCAGCTAACACACACACTGTAAGTACGTGTAACCTTTAGATGACTGACATGTTTAGTGAGTGTTTCTGTGTTGTCATGGAAACGCTTTGTTGTCATTTCAAACTTATCAAACTATCTCTCTGCAAAATGGCATGCAGGAAGACAAATGTGGTATGCCATAATGGTTGCCGTAATGTGACATTTACAAAGTACAACATCAAACACTTGCAATGCAACATTTCAACACATCACTCAATAAATAGAACGTGACATTCTCAGCTACAGTAACATCTTGTTTTACTGTACATATGCACTTCACACACACACAAAATAAATAAAAATTAAATAAAAGTTGCTTTCATGTGCACTTTTCTACAATCAGATGCGGTTTCAATAAAGTATACATCATCAATTTGGAATAACCCATCATCATTATTTTTTCATCACTTTATTTAATCAGCAGATGGAAGATCGTTGGGTTGCTCAGATCCAAAATACCATATAGCCTCCACTTCCTTTCCTCTACTTTTCCTTCTCGTTTGCTTAGCTGCTTTTCTGGGTAAACTAATGGCTGCTCATTTTCAGCTCATTTAGGGCTGCGTGGAAGGACAGAAAAGTGCACAGCAGACAGGAAACAGATGTGCACATGAGAACAAAAGGGTCTGGAGCAGTGGGCTGTGTGTTGCTGTGTGTTTGATGATGGAAAGAATCTCTTTCTCCACTTTTATTCCACCAACCGCTGGACTATGCACACTTAAGTCATTAGGGCCCCTAATATGCGCGCATGACACAAATAAAGCATTTTAATAAAGATCTGTGTCCAGCAATGATAAATGGGGTCCATAACAATGCTGTGATTAATGAGAGCAAGCTGTGGGAGAATCAGAGAGATGCGGGGGGCTGCTCAAGGGTCAAGCACGTGGCATCAAACAATCACTTCATATTTCAGGCTTTGTTTTAACTGTCGTCATGGCAACGACCACTGCTAGCGTTGCTTATTTTCTTTCCTTTTTTTGTCTTAGGGACTATAGATGAGATCACAATTGGAAATGAATGAAACATACTGAGAGACATTGATAAGTGAAAAACCTTCTCACAAAAACACAAATTTTTTTTGTTTAATCACTCTTTGTAATCACTCTGACTCAGTTGCATGAGGATTGTTTATTATTTATTTGCATCTTTATATTTAATATACGTAAACCTGTTTAGAACAAAAGTAGGCAATAAAAGCTATGTTCTGGACATATGTTCTGAACATACTGTTCTGGTTTTAATCCTCTGGCTTTTTTTATTTGGTTCTTTGTTCTTTAATGTGATGAAGTCAAGGGAATGACATACATTTGATTAAAAGAAATTAGAGCTAGATTACAACTCATGTGACTCAGTGTTTCTCTAAAGACTTGTTTGAATGATTTATTGATTAAGTTTAGTTTAGAACTGGGCTCAGTTTTATAGTCTTTAGGCAATGGGGTTTTATGCAGAGTGTGACAGAAATGGAGAATTTATTTAAGATGTGATATCAAGGAATATAATGAACAGGACTGAATGAAAAAAAAGATTTGTTATGTTACAAAACTAAAATGTTGCAGGTTCGATGTACTTTTAGATGACATGGGTGAAGCTCTTCCATAAAAATGTGTTTCTGTAGCTCAGCTGGTAAAGAATTGTGTTAGCGGCGGAAAGGCTGTGGGTTCGATTCCCAGGGAGCACTGACAAAACATACTGATAAAACAGATCATTTAAATGTACTGTAAGTCGCTTTGGAAAGCTTCTGCAAAATGCATAAATGTAAATCGTTGAATTCCTGTAGCTCAATTGGTAGAGCATTCGATCCCCGGGAATACAAGTAATGATAAAAATGTATACCTTGAATTCACTGTAAGTCGCTTTGGATAAAAGTAAATGTAAATCCAATCAGTTATAATTTTATATGAGTAGCTATAATGACTAGGATGATCACCACAGCCTATAAACTTGTACCGGTGTTGTATTCATCTCTGGTTATACGATTGCATGCAAGTGTTTCTAAAGCTCCAGCCAAACGGCTTGTGTCAGTAATGCTATTGCTGTCACTGTGAGTGCTGTCACATGTTCTAGTTCATGCCTCTCCTCACCAGAGGAACTCTGACTGACAGTGTTACGATGTTACACTGTCCTGCTGCCATGGTAACACTCAGTACACTTGGGTCACCTGGGGTTTCAGAAAAGCAGCGTCAGTGAAAAACAAGAACGGGTTAGAAGAACGAGACTGTGGAGGAAGTGAGAAAAGAGAAGACAGACCCAAAGTGAAAATAACAATTGACTTTTAGCAAAGAAACCTTTTAAAACACCAGATTTTACAGGCTTATAAAAATTTTGTAAATCTTTAATATACCTATGAAAAAGATTTGAATGATTTTTAACAGCAGAACAGGCAGTAAGGTTTTATAGCAGTTTGATATGATATTAAATAAATTTAGGGCAGAGCACAATCCTAATTTATTTTGTAAAGCAGGAGAGAATGGAAATTTTTAAATGATTTAATATAGCTGGACAGGATCCACGGGCCTGTGCTATTTTCAAACGCAAGACAATAGCCCTATTCTCTAAGCAAGGAACTCACAAGCACACCTGCTTATGATATTGTGCTTCTACTGTTGATAAATAAAGCCAACCGGTTAAACACACCCTTATTCAGCTGACCAATCATGTTTTATTAGACTTGATTCTATGTCACTACTCGATGGCTATATGGATCCTCTTTTTATTGAAGTTTAAAGATCTGTATGCTTTCTACTACATATTTGACCATCACCTGCTCCTGTTTTCACCTCCTCTAGTCATTATGACCTTGACTGCAGGCTCTCTGACCTGGCAGACAGCAGTAGCAATGTTCTTAACTGATAAGCCCGTGTTGTATTAAAATATACCAACACGCTACAGCAGGTGTTTGGGTGACATGTTTGCGTGCAAGTCCTGTTGGACAAGGTCTCCTGCTATAAGCTCCATACAGAACATTCTTTGTCTTCAGTTTTGCACAATCACGCAGTGAGGAAATATTCTATAGTTGTGATGGTTTACATTAGAGGTTTGAACACTGGCTGTATGTCATCAGCTGGATTTTTATCATTTTTCTATTAAGGCTACAGTGATGTTATGATCTATTTGTGTTACCCGAGTGTTGCTATAGACACTCTGACGCACAAAAGAGTATAAATGTCCTGTGACTAACTTTACTGCTGGATTTATAATATGAAATGTGTACATAAGAAATTTGGAAGCTTAAACAGATATGTTTTAAGGTCTAGTAAAGACTTGCATTAATGCACATACAAATGATAATTATTGTGCAATGCTACAATATTACAGGTGATGGTTTTAATGGGAAGCAGAATAAATAATACAGTAAATTATAACTGAGAATCAGTTCAGAATGGTATTCATTATGCACATATACACATATTTAGCATATATGAAATGAAGTACACAGAATATTCTGCAAAATTACCCAAAATATGCAATATAGCAGAGCAGAACAATGTATCCCAGAATGCAATGCTCTTGACTTAGCCTTCCATTTCCAGTGTCACAAACAAAGACTTAGTTATTATTAAGACTTCATTAATTATTATTATTTATAGGGTGATAACTGAATGCTGACTGCAACACATCATAAAGTCATAAGACAAAATTGTAGCATACTATTTATTGAACTGTTTATTGTTACACGATGTGTGTTTGGCATAAAAAACCTCAATGCAGTAGACGTTCTGTGGTATCTGAAAGCCATCCCCTGCTTCTGTTTATTTTGCCAGATTATAGATATTATTCCTAAATCACATTTCATTAAAACACAGAAAATTGTATATAATAATAATGTTGTTTTTATTTATTTATTGTAGGATGGTTCTGAGGGAAATCTTACAAAATAAATCACTTTTTACATAATGCTTAAATGAAAATTAAAGGAAACACAAACTTTGCTCATTGATAATTTAAAGAAGCAAAATGTACAAGAAAATAACCTAAAAATACTATTAACATATTGCTTCCCCTTAGGGCCACTATTGGCCCTTACTCAACATACCACTAAAACACACAAATCAGTTTTATACATCACAATAAAACTCCTTATTGTTCCACTTCTCTCCAGAACAACATCAAGACTGATACAGACTGAAAATAAAGCTGTGATGGTTGTCCAAACAGTGTCTGAGAGAGAATGAACACGGATCAGGGTTCAACTCTTGTGGCACTGTGTAACATGAGGCATTAACTGTTAAGGATGTAGTAACTGAAAACATAAATAAATTTAATGTTCAAATATCACTTCACGTACATTTTGTAGTATGTACTAGAAAACACAACCAAACATATAAAAAGCTAATTAAAAAGGGAATCAAGAATTAACAACATAATAACAGCAACATTAATAATTTAAAAAATAAGGTAGCTTTTGGATAACGTACAAATACTGAAAAACTGAACATCATAATCTTTCATTGACTAGTGTTTCATCTTAACAAAAGTAAAACTTTGGCAATTAACACATAAATAAACAGTTAAAAAGTATTGAACTGCAATCAAATTGTACCGAAAAGTATTTGTGCAATGCTACATTGAGGTTTTAAATCGGTATTAAATGTACTGGACTTAATAAATGCTAAATACATTAGTTTATAATTTATAAAGTGACTAGGATTCCTTAAAAGATTCATTAGACGATTGTGGGTCAAAGTCCAATGCAAAGATCCACAATGAGCTTCTCAAAACTTCATACATATTTCTATATGCAATTCTGATCTGAGATCAGACCTCTTATAGCCCACTATTAAACAAGTCTATGCAACTTTTTAGAGTTTAGACCGCAGAAGTACAGAGATGTGTTCACTCTGAGGCATGATGAATGAGGACCCTCTAATTTCTCGTTGCACACATTCAGTTGTTCTTGCATAGGTTGCATCAGGTTTTAATGCTACTGGTCTATGCGATCGTCTTTGCAACTTGAGTTTTCTGATAGAGAAACAAGGCTGTCTGTGTGCTTGAGCAGTCCTGACTAGGACCTTTGCTTCTCTGTAGCGTAGCAGCCGCTACGCTGTTGAGGTTTCTGCTCCTGAGCTGGGCTTCAGATTCTTTAAACTTTTTTTTTTACCTGTCCGTTTCCGTTTTACCACTTGGGGACTAACTTCCTCGCTCACGCCTTCTTGCAGCATGGCAGGTTCCCCGTTTTCCCGACTCGTGAACACAGATGCATTATGGGATACCATCTCAAACCTCTGCTCTGAGGCTTTACGAGTTGCTGTCTTCTTCATGGTCCTGGGCTGAAGGGAGGGTAGAGGCTGTCCAGCTGCTGAGGGAGGCAAAGCGCAGTGGAGAGAAGAGGAATAGGTGGTGGCAAAGGCTGCAGAGGTGGCAGTGCAGATGGAAGTCGGAGCTGCCACCAGGGCGGCGCTGCCGAGCCGTGCCATTGCTACAGGGATCTCCTCCAGGGACTCTGCGGAGTCAGAATGATACTCAGCAGGGGGACCAGCAGCCTGTACAGGCGCAAGAGGGGGGAGGGAGGCCCGCAGGGGGAATGCTGGGAAGGGTAAGTGATGACCGAGAGAAGAGGACACGGTGGCGGCAGCTACAGAGGACTCTAATTGTGTAAAACAAAGACATACACACACACAGTTTACAAGGGTAACTGCTCACACACTGACAACTGAACACACAATTCAATTGAAGATAAAACACGCCCCCAATTGAGGCTATTTTAACACCAGCAAAGACTATAATGGGGAAACTACTCGCAAGACTAAAAAACAGCTGAAATTGAGGTTCAAGAGGCTAAGAGCAACTTAAGAAGGGACACACACTGTATTTAAACATCTGAACATGACACACAGGTGTCGTAAAAGCGCATAACAAACTCAAGGAACAAAGTACCTGAGAGCTTTATGAAGTAATGAATCAGGACAAAACTATTGTGTCACCAGGTTTTCATGATCATGTTTAATTATTACACCTTAATATAATTTTAACTACTTAAATGCTACATTTCGTCTTTAAAGCAAACAGGCTGTTCAGTAATGCAATTATCAACACTTTCATCTCTTAATCAACTTTTACTCTTATAAACCAGAATCTGTTGATACAAGGAAATTACTTTGTTGCAACACTGTACTTGGAAGTTCTTGTACAGTATTTGTAAATATAAACATGTTGCAGATATTACAGTATGATGTCAACAGCAAAGTCTACCATTGATTGTGTGAATATCGTAACATCCGTGATTTAGCAATAAAATTAGAAGCTGTTAGTTTCTCCAGCATTTCAGCTTCTCAGTTTAACTGCCTGTACATGTCTTACCCTGCTCAGCAGCAGTTTTTGGCATGCCTCTGGTGGTGCTAGTGTCAGTGGACCTGTCACTGCTCATCTCGGCTGCTTGTTTGTGCACTTTCCTCTTCTTTTTCTATACAAACAAATGAAACAGCTTAACCGCACATTCAGACATGAGGATTTGGAATCAAACATCTGTCAAGTATGACGTATGGTGAACAGACCATTATGTGTGTATTTAAACCCTATAAATGACATTGATACAAAATCAGTTTTGTGTATAAAGTTATTAAGTGTGTGTGTGTCACACCTGTGTGTGTTTGAGTGGGCGAGGTGATGCTTTAGGCTGTAGGACGGCAGGGACGAGCTCGTCTTCATCCATTTGCTTAGACAAGTCTCTGATCCCGCCGTTGCCATAACGCCTGCAGACAGACACCCAGAACTCAAAGCTATTGTACATCAAAGATCAAACAGTTTTTTACATTGTTTACTTTAGTTTGCATTTACTTACCTTAAAAACACCGTCCTCTATGACTATTTGTTATAAATGACTAAATGTTTCTTAATAAAACTAATTTAAAAAACGCATAGTAAAAACAAACAATGACAAAATACAATTAACATTTTTGTGCATTTGCGCATTTTCTGTGTTGATTTTTAGATTTACTAATTTGATTTACTAATATACATCTTACACTGAACCATAAGATTTGCAATCATACATACATACGATACATTTCATACATATTTCATATTCATACAAATTTCATATTCCTGTGTTTTTCTTATCTCTATATGTAAAGCTGCTTTGAAACAATGCAACGGTGTAAAAAAGCGCGATATAAATACATTTAATTTGAATTTTAAAATGAAAAATCTACAGTAACTGACTGTAATAGCTTTAAACCTAGTAAAATGCGTTCGATGGAACTAAGAGCACATTCTTATTGGTCTCAGAATGCATAACAGGATTAAACAAAAGGTACAAAATCAACAATAAACACGGAGGGGGTGGAACATGTGCAGAACATTGTGAATGATGAACAATTCTGTTGAAATCTACAGAGCTTTCTGTCATGTTCTGCACGCCCATAACTACTGATCTGTCCCATCACAGTATCTCAGTAGGCGTCAGAGAGGAATTCAAGCCACTGTGGAACTATTCTGTCCAGGCCACCGCTGGCTCACGTCCACATGCAAGCACATATCCACACCTCTCTTTAGATGTATTACTAATGATGACCCATGATCTCATTTGACAACTGACGCTCCCAGAACTGAAAACTGTCTCTTCTTTCATCCCTCTTTCTGCCACACATAATGTTCATGAAACGTTGCATCAGAATATTATATATCCACCTCATTTCAACATGTGGCTAAGTGGCAGCTTAAAATGTCCAGTAGATTACGGTAACATTACAGTTTCGCTCTTAGAGGAAACAAAATGCTTTCCTGAATACCCATAAACTCGTTTCATTATCTAATGATTATGGGAGGGACTGATCTGTTGAAATGCTCATAACGGAGAAGGTGAAATATTTACTGTTTTTTTTTTTAATCCATCAACATGTCTGAACGTTGCTTAAAACTGTAACTGGATAAAGATTACAACAGTTTAACTGAGACGCCTTTAATGTTCAATAACCTGAAAATGTCACTGGTAGCACAGAAAACATCTTCATATCTGCTCTGTGTCAATAGATTCATGGGAAAGAATTCGGCACATTCTGTTTAGAAAACAGTCGCTATGACAACACTGTGAAAGCCTTCTTTGTAATTGGCATCGTGGAGTTACAGTTAATGCTGACTGTTACTTTATTATGCAATATGACACATGGGCAGGCCAGCCTCCAGTAACTGTTTCTGAATAACTGGTCAGGTTACAACCCTGAGAAGTGAATAAACTGGACTTTGAGTGAAACAAAACACTTCACAAAGTGGATTTTGAAGACACGCTATTCAATAAGAAACAAATGAATCAGTTTCGTACACAGTCATACATTGCACAACGTAGTGAAAAGCTTTGTCTCCTCAGTTTGCAATTACAAAAAATATATATGCATTAAAATATAAATGCATATAAAAATGCATATATAAATAAAAGTAATTATTTCATAAATATTTTAAAAAGAAATAAGAAAATTAGAATAGTAATACAGAAAATAGTAATATATAATCTGAAGAATAAAACACTACAATAACATGGTGGTCTGATCCTGTAGCTGATCTTTCAGATTTTTTTTCACTTGCTGTGTCTTTTTATCTACAGCATATACTTTATATCTACAGCTCTGAGCCAATGAGCTAATGAGCAACAGAACCATTTAATTAGTCTTACTGTACAATGCCATTAAATGCAGTTAATACAGAGCATCAAAAATCCCACTTATATTTTTAAAGCAATCTCATTTTTTGGTCTAGCCAGACTTACGTTGATCCTTCTTGGGAGCTCATGGCAGCTGGATCTTCTACCTCCATCTCAGGGTTGGTGTAGCCCAATGTTCCGGTATAGCCGACTTGTTGCTGCAGAAAAATGATGAAGGGAGACGGACATTTAAAAGCACATCAGAAAATCACAGAGGCTGCAAAAGCCTGACTTAAATTTGGAAGTATGGAATAATATAATTGTTACTGATTGATATTGTTAAATGATATTTAGAGACTAATGGACAACAAATGAGAAATTCCACAAATGCTGTCAAATAATGATGGATTAGGTCTGATAGAAAGGTTGTCATAGTGATTCAACATGTAATCCATCCACTTTCTCAGGGTTTGTATTGTGCTCTATTGTCCATTTTTGCTAAACCTTTAAATGTATTATAGCCATCCTGCCATCCAATAAACACACAAGACATATTTGCATAAGCTCAAATGTGCATGATGTTTTTTGTTAGTGTTATTTTGAGAATATGAGTGTTGACTGAGTATGTGTGTGTGTCTTCTGGGTGTGTGGAGAACTGGTGGCACATGTGTGCTTGTGTACAGTATGTGGTGATATGTATGATTAGTGAGATGGCAGCCCTGCCCAACACAACAATCTGTACAGCAGGCCAAAGCAAACAGTTACTAAGAAACAGTGAAGTCACATGCCCACATCCTTTCATGAGATGTACTACTGAGTTAAAGCTGGGGTCAATTTATATAACCCAGCTCAAAGCATTTACTAAGTCCCAACCTGTCTTAACAGAATCTTAAAAAATGTATGCATCACTTGAAAAGCATATTTACATTTATGCATTTGGCAGACACTTTTATCCAAAGCAACTTACAGTATATACATTTGATCAGTATGCTCTACCAGTTGACCTACAGGATTATATATATTATACAGCTTATAATAATGACTATATATGTATATAGTAGAATATACCTATATGAACGTATGTATTTATAGCTAATATTAATAACTAATCCACAGATTCTGGTCACTGGGTGGTACTGTCTAAAAGGACTGTTATTGTTACGCCTGCTTTCAACCTTATATTTAAAGCCTAGTGCTAATGGTCCATTTAGAAAGAGTCACGCTGTCTTTAGAACACACACCATGTGTCCTGTGGCAGGAAGTGAACTTATGTATGCGTTCATTTCCCATAGTTCAGTGTGAGCTCAATGTGCCGCCCCTGTGAGGATTTGGCAGCAGCCTGGTGGAGAAGTTTTCTTGGGAATGTGTTAATTGCTTTGAGAGGCAACTGCGCAGACGGCTTCGTACCCAGACTACGTTGTTTAACAACCTGGTTGTTAAAACAACTGGGTTGCCATGGGCCAGCCACACTGGCAATGCAAGCAACACTTGCTATATTTCAATACTCCAATCCAATATACTCACATTCATAAGGAACTGACAGATTTATAACCGCTCAATAACCACAAAAAAAATATTGTTTAGCGTGCAGCCATGTCAATATCTCATAACAAAAAAACATCGAAAGAATTTACATTGAAAATAATTCACAAATAAGCCTTTTCACAAAAGCTATGTGCCAACATCAACATACCTTTATTTCCTTAAACCTGTGGCCTTAATCTATGTTCTTTCAATAGAAATACATCATGAAAATAACAAATCATGATACAGACCTGAATCAGTTTCAAAGGCACATTAATAAACCTGTGACAAAACCTCTTTATCATTAATTAATCAGCTGAAGGAGAGAAGTTTAATGATAGTTTTATTTTACTAAAAACAAAAGCATGATTAACACCATAATCAGACTCCATATTTGCATAACCAACCCTGGCTATGTTATGCATGTCTGTGTTTGCATGTTGTACCTTGATCAAATTCATCTTTGGAAGGCCAGATTCGATCTCTGAAGGGTTTTTTCTGGAATCTTTGGCCTCTTGTCGATGCCGCTGTCGTACAATATATTCATATGTACTAAGTCTGTTCCACACTAAAGGAAAGAATGAGAGAGAAATTTCGGCACCATCCAAATTCAATCTATTTTTTATAATATCATTTAGGATATGAGTCATCTTCATATATTATTCATATCATTACCCAAAAGCTTCCTGAAACATGAAATGAGAAAAATACTTTCATGTGAATTTCTTTCTGACTAATTCCATAATAGGCTGGAACATTCTACTGAAACTTTATTTTCTATCAATGCCCCCTTGTGGCCTATGATGGGGCGATACTCACCTACATCAACACCGAATATAATACAGGCCACGTTATTTCACTGGTAATCTTATTGTTTGTTTTTGTGTTTTAATGTTTATTACGTTTTTACTTTCTGAACCAATTTTGTGTGTTCATATTATGCAAGTTTACATAGGCCCACAGCTTGTTTAACTAATTCTGTTCCAAACCTTTTTTTTTCCACTGTTTGTCTATCCTGTGGCAAACTAGTGCACTTAAATTTAAGCTGTTCAAGTTTGGAACAGGTAAATAAACCAAACAACCAGCTGAGGTGTCACAAACTGAGCTTGCCTAAACTATTTGAATGATCTCAAAAACATTGGTCACATAGTTACCATTACAATTTTATTTAGCAATAAGCTGTTGTTCAAGATTAATTGTCCAAAGGAAAACTTTACACCCACAGCGAAAAATGTTTAATTATAATAACATTCACTGTAACAGAAGATAGCCACAAATAACCACTAGACAGATCAGAAAATGACTGTCGGTGTGACTTTAGAAAATGAACTGTTTTTGTGATGTCCTGTTGCCATGGTTACTATGACCCTGTTGACAGCTGACAGAGGTGAGCGACCAAAGCTGTTTGGTTTCTGTTGTGATAATTACTCTGCGGTTTCTCCTCTAAAGTACAACTGTAACTACAGTACATCTAAACAGACCTTCTGAACAGCAGTGGATATCAGTCTGCTGTCCAACTTTTGCAGTATCTCATTCATTACTATCATCATATCACATCCTTATACATATATATTCTCAATATTTATATATTCACATAAAATGTGGTATTTCACAACATTAACATTTTTATCTTTAATATAGCTTTGTGCACTTTACTAAAGCATTTGACACTGATATGATACTGAATGATAAGATATATGATACTAAATGATAAGAAATTTGACCTGTCATACATGCTCCTATTATTTCTTTTTAGTTTTCAATGCTTGTACTTCCTTAAGAACAGAAAAAGTTTGCAAAGCAAAGTTAAGCAAAATAAGC
>JAZGTK010017843.1:0-12103 GCA_036877625.1 Ambastaia sidthimunki
ATTTAAAACAGGGACAGAATAACAAGCATGTGTTGTGCTCCTAACAGACCCCAGTGAAGGAACAGCTCGGTCCAGAGAAGAACACCATAGACGCTCTGGAGCAGATGTGTTCTAAAGACATCGCCATCCAGCTCACCAGCTACGACTGGGAGCTCTTCACGGCCATGCACGAGGTCAGAACTTATCACACAGACCTGTGGTGTCACCTTCAGCACTTCTGCTCTAGAGAAGATCAAGTCTGGAGTCTGAGGAGAACAATCTGAGAATCAATAGTTTTCACTTTGATTGCATAAGATCATTGCCAGGAAGCAACTGGATGTTGAGTGACGTGACATGCTGGCCAACACACTTTAAATTTGTGCTCTGCATATATGCCATCCAGTTAGTACACACACAAACACACACACTGCAAACCGTGAACACACACACCTGGAGCAGTGGGCAGCTAGTGGGGTAAAGTGTCTTGCTTAAGGGCACCTATGGCTCTCTAACCAGAAGGTCACAACCGCCCCTAGTTATTAATAATATTAATAAATGTAGGGAGTCGGACATCAGATGAATGAGAAGATGAAGGCATGTGACATTTTAGTGACTTTTTGTTTACATTATTATGCAAAATCTGATCATACCAAAGTTCACCTGAAACTGTTATAAAACAGTGATGTGTGAACAAGCCTGTAATATATTACAAGAACAAATAGTTTTATTGCATGATTATTATAAAACATCACATCTAAATCTACCACAAGTGCATTTTCAAAGCTCTTTACAATAATGTTTTATTAGCATTTTTAATACTAAAGTTTACAAGGAAAAGTAAAAGTGAAAAAATGTATTTGTAATTTTATTATAAATATAAAACAAAGACCTACAGAGTGAAATATACTTGAAAAGAATGATGCATGAATAGTTTGTGTTTTAAGTATAAATGTAACACGGCTGATATTGAAGTGGGTTTGCTGTACTGCAGGTGGAGCTGGTCCACTATGTTTTTGGGCGAGACAAGTTTCCAGGTGCCACCACGGCTAATCTGGAGCGTTTTGTCCGTCAGTTCAATAAGGTTCAGCACTGGGTAGTTACTGAGCTGTGTTTGTGTGAAGACGTGCTCAAGAGAGCCACATTACTGAAGAAGTTCATCAAAATAGCTGTTGTGTGAGTATTCTCCAACAATCTCTCTTTATAACACTGTTTATTTCCATTACTAGCACAATTAACACACCACACGTCCATTATAACCAACCACTGCTGGGTAAACTCCAAATATACTAACAACTACTTATAACCAACTACTACTTGGTAAAATCAAGATATACTAACATGCCACCTGGTTAACTTGTTTAGTTATTAATTACTTCCTCTAGCTGGACCCCACAAAACCATAAATAACCTGCGCTAACATATAAACATACACAAAATACACGTCACATGTCCATTATAACCAACCACTGCTGGATAAACTCAAAATATACTAACATGCAACATGCTTAACTTATTCAGTTATTTGATCATATCAACAATCCCATCAAATCCACAGTGAAATAAATATTTAACCATTTATAACAACAATAAACAGTTGACTGGTTTGCATTAAGATGTATGTTGGTTATTGTCTGATGAACGTCTGTTCTGATCTCTTCCAGTTTAAAAGAGCAGAAGAACTTAAACTCGTTTTTCGCTGTGATGTTTGGACTCAGTAACAGTGCCGTTCAGAGACTCAACAAAACATGGGAGGTGAGCAGCAGTTTGATTACTTAGAAATCAGCTTATAAAATATAAAAAACAAGCTGCAAATGTTTCCAATAATCACAATCACATCAAATCCATCCAATCCAAAACTGTCAACAGAGACTTCCAAACAAAACCAAACGGATCTACTGCGCCTACGAAAGACTGATGGTGAGAACATTGAAGAAACGTATCGTAACGTTTACACATGATAGAATGGAGCAATACTTTATAACTTATGACCGACATGCTTGTGTTGTAGGACCCGTCCCGTAATCACAGAGCCTACAGACTGACTGTATCCAAACTCAGCCCCCCATATATTCCCTTCATGCCCCTCCTGCTTAAAGGTACAGTCACCTCCTGAACAGCCAATCAAATGTGCTACTGATTACATCATTCACTACTGACGTCATATGAAAAAGGTCTGGAGTTAATGCTAATAATAACTTTTGGAGCAATAAATAATGACATGCAATATTAATAATATAAAGATATAATATAGTACAAAATATTAGAACATCAGTAAAAGATATAGAGGATATAATAAATAAATATAATGCAAGATATAAACAACATCACAAAAGATTCATGTGGTCTTTGATATTTTGAAAAATATGTTGTGTTATTAAAATATCTTGAAATACAGTTTAAAATACAATATTCAGTCCTAATTCGACTTTCTGGGTCATTGGTTATTGGTCATAGGCATGATCGTTTTCACTAGTTAAGCGTCTTAAATTAGCGATGAAAACTAGTTAAACACATTTTGTCGATGGGTTAAAAAGGCAGAAAGGAGAAAGACAGCTTAAACATCTTACTTAAAGGCAGATAAGTTTAGTTGATCTAATATTAAACTGTTTCCGCTTACAGATATGACGTTTATTCATGAAGGAAACAAAAACTACACCGACAAACTGGTGAACTTTGAGAAAATGGTGAGTTGATGGACTGTATGGAAAAGCATGCATTGAATTCAAATGGTCTCTCACTTAATGCAAATGTAAATGATACATTAGAAATGACATTTAATGTGTGTTTTGTGCTTTACCTGCAGCGCATGATCGCCAGGACTGTGAAAGCAGTTCGGGAGAGCAGAAGTCAATCTTATGGTGAGATGCCCACTAGTGTTGTGGATCACATATTACACCACACATCTCAATGCATGCAATACATAATCTGTCATGCCAAAAAACAGGCTTTTTAATGCATTATATTTTATTTTCACAGTGGCTTTTTAATGCATTATATTTTTTTTTCACAGTACCTTCGTCTCCACAGAAGGGTCTGACAGAAAGAATGTTTCTGGATGCCCAAGCTATACGAATATCAACATGTATGTTCTTCGTATTGTTTCAATGCATTATTATAAATAAAAACATTATTATCATTATTATAAAAAACAAAAACATCTTTTCTTCTCATCTCTCATAGGTTCAGATCAGTCGCTGAGCTCGCGCAGTACAGCCGGTGTAAGACAGTACATTCAGAACCTGCATGTTATTGACAATCAGAAGAAACTAACTCAGCTGTCCAGAGGCATCGAGCGCTGAGAGACTGCAGGACTGTCTTTCTGACCCCTGATCTGCTCCATATTGGAGAAATAAAGATTATATGTTACTTTCATGTGACTGATACAATCCGTGGCCGCCCCATGTGTGGTTATACGGTGTTCAGACGTGCTACATGGTCTAAGTTAAGCCAGGCACTGGGTGGAATAAAAATACTGATGTTTCATTAAATGCCTTCTTAGAAATGTTGGGCCATACCTAACACACACTACACCACAAGCAAAAGATGACTTTAGTGCTGCTGGTGTTAACATTTTATAAATATAATAACGTTGTTGAGTTCTTGATTCTGATTGGCTGTTCTTTACTCAAGGGCTTTAAATAAATATACACGTATGGACACGTTTACATGTAAATGTAGTAACATGGAATAACTGACTTCTGGCTTAATTGTATGACCTCAGATGGGAACTAACTTTCAACGGCCCATTTCTAATGATTCTTTATGTAACAGTGTTAATGCTAGCTGCTGTATATACTCATCAAAATACCACTTATCTAAACTAGTTAAAGGCAGGATAGGTGATCTTTTCCAGAAACGTTTTTTGTTATGCTGGTTGAAAGTCTCTAAGTGGTATACTGATATAAAACATATCTTCTGTGGAAGGCACATGACCATAAAATATTCGTCCAATCATTGCATTCGGTCTGAATACAATTATAGGATGTTCTACTGCCTGTTAAACTAATTGTTTATATAATGTTTGTGTTGGAGGAGGCGTGGCTTATGCTTTCACAGCTAGCTTGCTATTTGCTTGTCTCTTAGAAATTGTCTACCCCACCTTTAATACCATGAAGGTAATATAATGCGTTTTGTAAACAGTATTTACAAGTATATATTATGCATTTTATTATGAATTGTATTTTTATAAATAAATTATTGAAAGTGTGAGGTGCTATAAATTTTTCATTATGATTGTTCCAATTATTTATTTATATCAAGGCTGTACTGTGATATTTTATCATAAACTGAATAATTAATAATTAATGAAAATAAATGTATTATTAATTACAGAAAGGAAAGTCCAAGTAACAAAGTATTTGTAAAAAAAAAGATTTATTTTAAAATGCAAACAGTAAATGCAAATAATTACTTGAACATCCCTCTAATTCTCCCCAATATGGGGTGATGACATACCACATCAAATCATTATCACTCATAATAAAAATACAATAATCTCCTCACCAAACATATGTACAACTCAAAGAAATCACGAATTTGGGGCATTTGTTTTCAAAGACAAAAATAGGAAGACATACCCAGTGTTATCTCCTGCTAAATTCAAACACAAATCTTAGGTCTACAATTGATTTTTTGGAGGAATAAATAGTTTTTTTTAAACTTCAAACGACATTTAAAATATAAAGAACATCAGTAAAGATTTCAGTGGTCTCTTAGTTTGCTGATTTTGTCCCAAACAACCTCTAATCTGGAAGAAACTTCAATTTAACAATTAAAACTGCCAAAATACAATATTCAGTCCTAATTATCAGTGACAAGAGAATTTTTGGGTTATCAATTGCTATGTTTTTATGGCATATCATCATATTATTAATGTTAAAATGATTCTGGGTTGATTTCAATCTTCAGACTGGTTGTTGTCTTCAGTAATTTGTATTTTTGAGAACCTCACTAAAATAATGTATTAATATACATGACAAAAACTAGTTAAAAATCAAATCAGATAAAAATACAACAGTATTGCACTTTCATACAACGTCCTACACGTTCCACAGCGGGAAATGTTTTGCTTTTCCAAGTGGCTTGCTGAGAAAAAAATATACGTGACTGATACGTGACTGCCATCGCTTCTTATCTTTGGCCACTTTAGCACCATGAACAAAAGGCATTTCTACACTCTGTATGTCATTATACTGTGGTGCACCACAAATGAAGCTTTTGTACAAACATGGTTCTCATATATCCACATCTAGACACACACAAGATTAACACAAACACACGTACACTATCGACAAAAGAACTACACAGGTGTGTTTCAACATTCAGTCCCTGGATGAGTTACTGCTGCCCCTGGAATGGGTTTCCAGTTCGTGAGTCAGTTGTGTGTTTGTGCTAACGTTATATTAACGTGTGTATACAACAACCTGCAGGTGCACTAACAAACAAACTTATCGGACATCTCATTCCAAGACCACAGTGGTTCTCGATCATCCACAGAAGTTTGGAGGAACAGCTGAGGGGTCCATATGGGTAGAATTCAGCCCCCACCTGAGCCTTCTGCTCTTTGGCCCAAAGAGTCTATTAGTGTAACGGCAGAGCACAGCTCTGCTTCAAGACATTTGCGAGGTTTCACGAGCTCGGTGTGGATCCAGTTGTGTCCCAGATGACGGGTAAGGTAACACTAATGCTTGTTACTAAGGTAACAATAGGGGTAGCACTACAATTCACGGGCCCCCCTTGACATCCAGGCCCAATAAATAGGGCCCCTTCCTCACAGAGCCCAGGACGATTTTCTCTGTTGTCCCGTCTGACGACACCCCCGATTGTCAGCAGGTCAGAACGTCACCTTCTGTAAAGGATCCTGACAATGTTTCCATGGAAACGCACAGCCCTGGACCTGTGTGCCGAACTTCCACAGTGTCACCTGAGACTGAAACCAACTTTTTTCTTTGGAAGAGGTGACTGAGCTGAAAACATCTCACTCTAACTGGAAACCCCTGAACATGAACTTTCTATCAGACAACACACAACAAAACATAAAAACAGCAGGAAAATGGAGATGAGGGTCCAGGGTGAGGTATCCCACCTCATTCTCACCTTTAAAAAACACACAAAACAAAAAACACCTGTATCAAAGTCTTTGGTTTTTGCAGAGTTTTGGTAATAATGTGTATTTAAATCGCTACACAGAGAACTGTTTAACCAATGAAATGTTTTAAATGCATGAGTAGGTGGAGACTAAAACCATAAAAACCACGAAACGTGAACTTGTTATAAACCGTTTAGACACAATAAATGTTACTTTAGTATTAGTGCAGTTGAGTTTCAGTCTTGGGCAGAATCCACAGGAGAGACTCTCATTGGCTGTTGATCTTCTCCATTAGCAGGTTGCCAGGCAACTGAACCTGAGCATTTGTTAAGATAAACCCAAACTGTTTGCGAGTGGTAGGCTATAAGTGGTGATTCAAAAAATAAACCAAGAAAAATAAAACAGAATCAAATAAACACATATTTCAACATTCATTTGGCTTTAAGCCTTAGGGTCTCATCATCTAGTGCAGTACAGTGAAGATCCAGTGATGTTCCTCCATGTTCCTCTACTGCAGCAATGAACCTTGTCTGTTGATGGTCTTTGGTTGAGAACATTTTTGGTATGTTTTCTGAACGCTCTCTTTTGTAGTTTAGGCCTCAGAAGCGGCCTGAGGTTTGAGCTGGGCTTTTTCCATAGCAGTGCCGTACTGAGTCCTCTTGAAGAAGCCGAGCTACAGGATCACAAGAGAACGAGAAGAACTAGATTAGAATTACCTACAAGATAGACCATCTTCCCAGAAACAGGGAACATTCTCAGAAGGTTAGCTAACGTTCTCTCAAAGTTCTCTCAAATTAGCAAAACTTATGTTATATATCATATATATGAAAAATGTTATTTTAAAGTTGTTTTCGGAATGTTTAAAAAAATAAAATAAATGTTTAAAAATAAACTGTATTAAAAATACAGTTTAAATACAATAAAAATTAAATAATCCAATATCTAAAAACCTGGATGTTTTGAACATTTTTAGAACTTTCAAAATAACATTTTTAACGTTTTTGTTAGTAAATGGAAATGTTATCGCAACCTAAAATTGTTAGCTGTTTTCAAAGCATAAGAATCTGTTTACAATAAACTAGTTCAACTATGAAGAAAAATAATCTGTTTACTATCGATTACAGGATAGCCCAACTTAGTTAATCAAAACCAACTATAAATAAATGATAAAACAAATGCTAGCTTCTAAGACAAAATGTCATCATATATACTCATTTGTAAGCGTTTGTTAATAAATAAATGCAAATGTAAGATGACCATCACCCACCTTGTAGAGGACATAAATCAGCAAAGCCAGCAGCAGAAGACCAGCGAGAATAGCCAGAATAATGATCCACAGAGGAACTGCGTATGTGCTGTCCGGTTTATTCCAGACTACAGGAGTCACCATCTACACAGAAGATAAAGTGGAAATCCAGTGGATTGTGTTAAAAACAGCTAAACCTGAGGTCATGTCACATGATCATTACTATGAAGAAGACTGTATGAAGTTTACCTTTCTGGCACCACTAGGAAACAGCTTGGGCAAAATGGCATAGGGCATCTTTTCCACTTTGTAACTAGCAAGACACTCCAGAATAAAGTTTTTGTAAGGATTCTGCAAGGAAACATAAGACGCATTTGGTAATTGAGAGAGACATTTTGTTTTATATTGCCAACATATCGTTGGTGGTGATTTCTGGCTAAATATAATTTTACGTTCTCGTGTACATGCCGCAGGGGGCAGTATTTTCCCACAAAACCTCAGTGTTTCAGCCTGGCCCTGGTTCTCTCAAAGCCCTTGTGACATTCCTTTCCACTGAGCTCTGACAGTCTCCTGCTAATGTATTTTCAATGCACTCACTTATAATCTTTGTGTTGGCTGGATCTACAGAGAGCATGTAAGACATGTAATCTCTCAAAAAGGCTTCTGTTTGGAGACATCACCCCGACTTTAACATATGCTTAGAAATACAGACGCAAACACACACACACACGCCCCAAGGTGACCTTGACCCACTCTTAACTTTAAAAACTTGACATAACACTGACATTTAATCAGTGCAATCATATAACAGACTCAGATGTTTTAACAAGCACTTATTTGAGGTTCTGCAGTCTGAAATTTTACTGAGATTAACTCGATCGCTCCAGAACTGGCTTTGGCAACTGCGCTTAGCATTCAGTTCATCAGTAAAACAGAGACGAGCGTTTTGGACTTCCGCTCACCTCCATAAACGTTTCGGCCCAGATTCGTGAGCGAACATGCAGTATGGCACTCGTCCCTCGCTCCAGCAGGCCAACATTACACGTCAAAGCCCAGCAGTCCACACTGGAGCAAGACTGAAAGACCAGACAGACAGACAGTTAACTCAGTAAAAACACTTCATCAGCAGCTTAAAGCTATTCAACAGTTATTTAAAAGCTGTTACCCATAACTAAAAATGAACAAATATTAGTTATTTAGCAAGTACATGACAGATCAGTGTTTAACATGATCTCCTTATCTTACCCTGAATCACAACGAAAATTTTATATTTTATAATTTGAGCTGTTGGGTCTGATTTCATGGGAAATGTTAGTGTGGCTTCATTTGACATCAGCATATGTAAAACAAAAGTATGTAAAGTAACCTGCAATTTTCTCTTTCAAACAGAGATGGCGATAGAGAGATTGCAGCTTTAATAAACAAGTGAAATATGAGGTCTTAAACTTGTTCTTTAAACAAACAACGGATTTAGAATGAACAATGCAAACTCGATTTTATTGTCAAGAGTTGAGAGACAAATTCTCATTCAAAGCTTTCATTAAAAACCCAAGAATAATTATAAACGTGACAATCCGGAAGCAGGAATGAAACTATGAGGTTAATGTTAGCATCATAAGCTAGAAGAAGTGACAAAGGACCTAATGTTCGAGTCAAATGTGTCCACTGCTTTAAATTAGCAAAAAATCAATGGTGGGGTCACAGGACTGTAAACTCCTGCCTAAAGTCGCCCAAAGCCAAATTCCAACCCCCCAACGCAACAACATTTAGCTCTCTGGTTTTTACAAGCTGTACAATACCACGTTTGTCATCAAATCCCTGTAATGTGTCTTTCAGTTCATTAGGAGGCTGAAAGAATGATCCCAAATGATGCAAACCCCCTCAACAGCGACAGATGGACCACTCTGTGTGGGGTCTTATAAAGGTTTTATTTGTTGCTTTAAAATTTGGGGGCTTCTAGCTATTGTCCCTTAAGGACCGTCTTGGAAAGGAGTAAGAGGAAAAAACTGTGATGCCCAAAGGGACAAAACAATAGACTTTTCCAGGCTGTTTGAAACAGCTTCATCTGTCTCTCTCATTTTAAAGCAGAGAATCTGAAAATGTGTGTGGCGAACAGTAACAAAAACAGTCTAGTATTATTATTATTATCTTGTTTTAAGTCACCATGAAATCAAAATAAACTTTTTTATGGAATATTTTTTATTAAAAATGATTTATCCACGCACATCTTTTTTTAAATTCATGTGCCCTTGTAATCTTTAATTAAAGTCTAAAACTTACTCCCACTCTGGAACAAAAGTCCTTCTCTGATGATGTCATGATGACGTCTTACGGCTTGGGCGGAGCTAATGCCATTAACCACTCCCTCCAACTGTAGTCTGCTGTGAGCTTTAAAACACCCACTTTTCTAGAGCCAATTAATTCCCAGTGGAAAAAACAACCCACACCCTCAACTTTTCACTTAACTTTTCAATCATGTTTGGTAATGATAATGGACTATAGGTTTGGATAAAATAAGAATGTGGTTAATGAAAAAGGCCTCTCCGAGCCAGGACCTTTATTGATGACCTTGCACCAGCTAAAAAGATGCAGAACCAGGGTTTGGACCTGTAAGTTTTTTCTTGACAGGCTCCTGTAATTATCCCAGTACCCTGTCTTTGACAGCCAGACCTCTATAGCAGTCACTGACAGAACTTTTTAGCAACTTGAATCTCATCAAAACAGGCAAAATAAAGCAGGACAGAAAAATGAAACAACCCCTAGCGACACGTCATCCAGTAACGCATGATAAACGAGGGCGACTGAGCAAAACAGGCTTTGGGACAAAGCCCTCTTTCATCGGGACATGTACAGAGCAGGGATGAGAGGTAACTGCACCTGGGCTGCACAATCGCCTGCTGTCTGAGAAAAAGTTTAAATTAAAGGCTAGAACAAGGACGTTCTGACAGGCCCATCAGTTGGTCGAGCAATGAGGTCATTAGTGTTGCATCACATGGTAACTCACATACAGAAACACACAATCACGTACACCTCAACTGACCTAACAAATCAATCTTCATGGCAGTTAATCAGTCATAGAGGATCTTTGACCCCCGTATGCAGTGACCTTTTGAGTTAGTACAGCGGTGAGGGAAAGGTCATGTGACTTCTGAGGTCATGAGAACGCTGAATTTGATTGGTTTACTCAATGTTGGTTTCCCAGTAAAAATGGAGTCACAGTGGTGTTGAGAATGCAATCCCATAATGCACTGGAGTTGACTCAGTGTACATTACAAATATATTTACCGTCTCAATTGAATATTTAACCCAATAGTTGTGTGTTCTGTTTATATACTTATTAATGCCTCATCATTACCTAAACATATCGTCAGCCTACGTAGGCAAGTTTTACTCACTTCCTTTGTGTTATAGTTTCTATTGTGTCATAAACTTCTTTATTTATTTGTGTAGTTTGAAGGAATCTCACCAGATTGGTCATCTGAGACAGCTCGACCTTGTGTGTTTCCCTCTTCTCGATATGATGTTTCTGTGCCACGTCTTGTAACGGAGTCTGCTCGGTCGAGGACTGCTGCAGCTAGAGAGAGATGAAAAGAGGAAAAGAAAGAACAGAACATTAAATGGAAATTTTACCACCCTTTTTTGGACATTTTGGACTCACAGTTAAGACTGTACTGACACCCTCTGACTCAACATGAGCTCAATGGGAGGGAATCAGCAGCCAACAGTTTGTAACAGTTGAATTTTACTCAGCTTCTCCAGACGCTCCTCAAAACCGAGAAACACCCTTAACAGCACAACAAACTTAACAAACAACCACTTCAGGGAGGAATTCTGCCGGTTCCCAGATGCTACATCAGTTTTGTGTTAAGGATCATCCAGACTAGGGGGCAAATCCCCCAAAATAGTCAGAGTTAGAAGGGTGGGGGGTGCACGCCATCGCAACTATAGTCATAACATTTTGTAATCGTAACATTTTGTACGTTTTCATAATCATAACATTTCATAATCATAACATTTTATAATCATAACATGGGACACAGTTATAATGTCGTAAGAGTTTAAGTTTGCCCGACTACAGTGAAAAAAAAATGTAGCTGGCCACAAAAAACAATACAACGAAATTTCACCATCAGAAACCAGACAGTTATGTCTGTAATGTGTTATGTCTGTAATAATAAAAGATTTGTTGACCCCACAGCAAACAGGGCTGTTTTTTCTTTACTCTCCCAACATCTATGGAGGACACTGTACCAATGTCAGCCAATCAGGTAACTCCATTAAAGTCATTAGCCAAGCGGATGACTTTAATTATGCATGTTCCTAACTACTCAAATGATGTTTCTTAGCCTCTAGAGGGAGGTAGAGAAAGAGCCAGAGATTTATGTTGCTGGGTGTCTTTCTGAGGGGTTTTGATTGGGCTGATGGCTGTGTTTCTACAGACAGCAGCAGGACATGGAGAATGAAGGGCAGAAGATGAAGATGAGAGAACATGAGGAGGATCAAAGAACATCCTAAAGATCTTGGGTGGAGCTGCAGCGTGTGGTGTGGTGTGTATATCACATACATGTGCTTGGCATATGCACTTGCGCAAAGTTGACTGGGACATACTGGGTGTGATTGACAGTGAATGTCTCTTAGGTTTATATTTAAGTAGTCATCAACAGGCTCCGCCCATTTATGAGTCTCTGATGTGTGTTGACGGACATCTGCAATGTTCTGTATTGGCATGTGTTTTAGTGTATATGTATCTTCAAAGGTTTTACATCCCTGTATGAGTGATCATGAATCCT
>JAZGTK010017844.1:0-12102 GCA_036877625.1 Ambastaia sidthimunki
AAGGGTATTACTATTTTCACATTTAATCCAAATCTTTTTAAATGATGAAATCTGCTCAGATTCTAGTAAACAATACTTTCCTGTAAAACAAATGTGTTTACATTTATTTTTATTTATTTAGCAGACTGTATTATTCAAATAAGGAAGCATTTAACATTTTGCTATAAGAGCCAACAGGTGATTCTGCATCTCAAAGATGTCAAAGAGAACATGAAAGGCAACAAATTTTTCATTGTATTGTTTTATTCATGATTAAATATCCACATCACTAGTTAACAATTAATCACAATGAATATTTCTTTCATACCAAAAAATACATCTCAAATCAGAGGGGAGACTGTAGTCTATTGTTCTCTGCATGCTTTTAGTGTGTTTTATGGAAAGTACACACATTGTAAATCCTAACAGACACACTAAGGGGCTCTTTTGCTGCCTAATTGTAGTGGGCTAACTACTTTTAAACATGCCAATTTGCCTATAGTTACAGTTAATCTCATACAGATGTGCGACAGATATCCAAACAACATTCAAGGTCTATGTATCAGGTGTGATTTGTTGGAGGAATCATTGTTCCCATTGTTACTGATTACCTCTAACCTCTCGACCTTTCCACCTTATGTCTAAGGCCCAATCACTTATTATTACCAGAATGTTGTGCTACATCTATACCATAAAACATTCTTGAATCTTTAGGGTCTTTCTCAGGTGTTTTTCTCAGTCAAAATCAATCACACTCCTCCTCCTATTGATTACATTGCATTTAATAAGTGACTTGTGACTACAAAGAAAACAGTTACACAAAGGTAGTCTTTGCTTCTTAAATACATTACATTTTAAAAACATTCTTGTTTGCCAGCCCTTTTTAAAAAGGCAGACTCACTTAAGATTAAAATACTGTCTGAAGAAATTTCATAGATGCAAAATTTTTGCTTCTCTATACAACCCAATCGAGAAGTGTTTTTTCAAACCGTGAAATGTGTATTTACAAAACTGCTTTAAGCGAATTAGTGTGGGGACGTGAGTAGTGTACTAACATTGTGGTAATGTTTATTATGGAAATGGTTGATAGATAAACTAGAGTTGACTGAAGGCATGAAACATTATGTATCATTGTATCAAGAGTACAACACTGATACTTACTCAAGTAGACCCCCAATAGTACACACTTAATCACAAAATGAAATACAGACAAGACCATTTGGCCATGCATAATTGCTCAACACTAAACACACTGGCTTACTCATACAAACTGTATTTACAGACTAATCTATAATACAGGTACATGTTTTGCACATTTTAGTCACTGGGGCTCTTTGATTTTTCAGGGGAACAAATTTAGGAAAATGTGCTTAATCAATTCAGTCACTTTTCAATATAAAACATCCATCATAAAGTACCAGTTCATTACCTTATAATATATTTGCATAATTTAATACTTCCTGGTCTTTGTTGTTCAGTCTCAAATGGGCCTTTTGGATTTTCTTTGATGTTACAGTGTTACAATCATCACCGATCTACCATGACGTCACAATAAAATACCAGGTAATATACATTTTGAATATTTCACAACATTTAGAGCATCAAGCCCTGTGTACAAACACAACCTTGTGACAAGCAGCAGCAATTAATTTTCTGCAAGCTTTGTGCATATCTAGAGTAATATAACTACCAAAATCACCTTTAAACTTTTTCAACAGTGTCACTAGTCAACAGTGTCACAGAAGCAGCCCTAGAAAAACGTGTGGAGAGGAAACTATGGTATTTAACTACTTGGTAGTTTTAAATAATTCCAAAGAAAATCTTATAACTTTAGAGTAACATCACTTGGTAAGAAATCCAGATAGTACTTCCAACTATATTTGATTAAATAGTCATTTCTAAACAACAATCCATCAATTGCCACTGAATAAATAAAAAGGAAATGGGCTGTATTGCAATGCTCAGTCAGGATACATTTACAGTCATAGTACTTACGTATGTAATGCACACATGCACTGCCAGCTAATTCGTACAGTGCAAAAGTCCCCTACTTTCTTCATTTGATTTAATTTAAAGGATGAGTCTAATTTTTGAGCAAATAATCATGACCTGTGTACAGAGTGTAAACACATTTTCTTTCTAACTTCTGATGTTTAGTTTTACCACACCTTTCATCTCTCTTTTTCCCTCTCGAGTTCTCTCGATCCTGCCTGCTGAGTTTGTGTGCTATTGTCTTTTCCTCTTACTGTATCATGCTGTAATACTGTATACACTTTGTGTGTCGGAGGATTTTGTGTCCTATCAGCTCACAAGATGTTTTGAGAGAAATGGTAAGAGGAAGATGTGATCAGGTGGTTACACACTGTAATGTTACAGCTTGTTACAGTATTTTTTACGCAAACACAATACAGCAAAATTATTGAAGATGTAAATATGCTATTGTTTAAACAGCCTACGAGTTTCAAATGATTAAGTGATCTTTTAAATACTGAGGTGACCAGGGTTTATAAGTCATGTAGGGAGTTCAGAACATGGTTGGTGGAGCGAAGGGAGCAGCTGGGAGAATGGTGGTCGATTCATTATACCGGCCCCACATACTAACAATACAGGGAGCTTAACTGCCATAACATGATGTAATAAGCTACACCTCGAGTGAATTCTGGGGTTCCCATTGGAGAACATCTACTGCCAAACAGAAAAAGGACAGAAGAGGGTGTGGCCTCAACCTGTAGGTCCATCTCAGGGACAACACTGACTAGTAGTAATTCTAAAAGTAAATGATCTCGTGTTGGCAGGCTAAATGCTGTGGCTCTAACAGAGATGACACTAGGAGGTACTGCAATGACTGGACACCAGCATCTTTAACTCCATCTCTAAACCACTTGATCTGGAATCTAGCCTTAAACTCAAACTTCAAATTAAGCCAAAAATTAATCCTGTCTCACACAATCTCATGGGTGTTTGTCCAGCAAGGAATTTAGAAAACCATATGAGAGAAAAAGCTAATGATTACGGTAATAGGAAGATGGATTTTAAAGGGACAAGCTGTTTTTAGAAGACCATGGTTAAAGTCCTTCTCCTGCTAGCACACAGGTTTGCACCCATCTCATGGTTGAGTGAATGGAACAAGCTGGGTTGAGTGTGTGGACATGGCGGACCCCAGAGAAACACTGAGAGAGGTGCTGCGATGTGGGTGGGGGTGGCTGCCACTCAGGGGGGACCAGGAGATGATTTTAGCGCCGTGGTCCGTGCGAGCTCGTGCGTTCTCGCGGAAGATCAGCTTGTAAGACTCAATCTGGTGGCAAAGAAATAAAAAGCTGCACTAAAAACAGTACTACAGGAATTATATTTCTTAGTCTGTTAAGAAAAAATACAACACTAGGAAAAACGTCATAAAATACATTTCTGCCTAACCAAATCTATTGCCAATAAACATTATTATCTCTCAGTCAGGCCGTCCAAATATAGGTGGCACATATAGGGGCCTAGTTTGAACTTACTTGTCCCAGGGATGCACTTGTCCAGGCCCTGGGAGTCCCGGGGCCCCTCTCCCAAACAGGGTACGGGAGCAGGAGAGTTCTCCTTCACCCCGTTCTCCTTTGCCCCACTGCCTACCTGAGAGGGCGGGGAGATGGTAGGAGGAGACGGGCTTCCCTCAGATTTCTGCTGAACCCCCTCAGCCTGGAAACAGATTGCAAAAGCAAGGAGTCAAAGAAGATGGGTGCTGGTGGTAAAGGTGGATGGGTATGTGAAACACAAAAACGATTTAAGGGTTAACAAACTTTATGTGATTTGTTTCTGTGATAAACATAAATGTGATAAACAAGTATACAGCAAAAGATAAACATATTTGTGCATATAGATAGCTTTATAATTTAAAGAAGTTTTACTGTTTTGATCTATACAACATTTATCAAAACTAGGATTTTCTATTGTCAAGATGCAGGGAAGCATGTTTGTAAATAATACTACAGGAACTACTGCATTTTAAAGCATATCTGCATGCATGTGGCCCAGCTGGAAGACTGTGGTAGTGCTTTTACAAAACACTCATCCACTAGAAAACAGAAAAACATGCGAAAACCCAGTGTTTACATTAATGCACTTTATAGTGTCCATAAACAAGTATAAAAAAGTATGCATGCACACAGTAACAAGCACACAGACTAAAGGAATTAGTGTATTTTGGTGGGGAGTGCTGCACAGCTACGAGACGTGCCGTAAACCTAAACATATTTCCATACGCTGAGGGGGTTGAGTCTCCTAACAGTGTTTCCTGATCATGTTTTTTGCTTTGTGGGAGAGAAATAAATCTTCACCATACTCTGACCAATATACATGTTTCTCAATGGATACAAGACCTGTAATATATATGGGGCTGTAGCGATGCTTTTGTTAAAACAAACACTTTATTTGTAACTGCCAAACTTACCTTGTATGCATGCACACAAAAATGCATTCACCAAGTCCAAATGCAGAAATGTGCTTGCAGTGCATATTGGACTACACTGTGACCATGGGACAATGTACAGTATTTAAACGTAACCCACTACAAAATGTATGCAGCCCAACCTCATAGTTATCAGTTATAAAAGGGTGCTCATTTCTAATATGCAATATTGTCTGAATACATTTACAACCTTGACATTGCCACCTCCTGGTTCATGGCCTACATTGTCCAGTGATCCCACTTTGGACTTGGCCTTGATGTTCATCTTATGGGATTCGATCTTCACATCACCACCACCTGATGGAGATCAATCATCATTCACATGGCTATTGTATGTGCTCAAAATGAGATTGCATTTACAGTGAAGGGAATTTAAATTGATCCAGAGGTCTCCTACCTGGCTTGTGCTTTATGTTGTCCTTGGATCCACATTTTGAGGTCACTTTGCTCAAGTCAACCTTTTTATTTAAAATCTGAACCTGGAGATCAAAACCAAAGAGTGAGATTGTCCTTTGGTTCTGACAGAGGTAATGAATGATGTCAACCTAACTTAAGGGAAAACTCCACCCACAATGAAAATTCTCTCATTACTTACTCATCCTCATGCTTGACTTCTTCAGCTTTAAAATGGCATTGATCAGGGTTCAGCATTTTAAAGCTCCAAAAATTGCATCCATTTATTGTAAAGTAATCCATACGACTCCAGTGGGTTAATACATGTCTTCTGAAGCAAAACTATACGCTTGTCAGAGAAAAAGATTAATATTTTGAGCTTATTTAGCAACTGTTACATCGCATATCCATATAAACAAAAAGATCAGTGCTAAATTTATATATGGCGGCAAAAAACATCACATTGGTCGTCGTATGTCTCGTGACTGCGTGTTTTGTCAAAACGCATATGATGACTAGTCTCAAAACATGAGAGAATCAATTTGAAATTACTGACGTGGACCCAGTGTGCTGCCATGTTGGGTGTACTTATTCATATAGATTGTTTTACACGTACTGTTACGCTTCAGAAGACATATATTAATCCACTGGAGCCACAGAGTCATATGGCTTACTTTATGATAGATGGATGTGCTTTTTGGAGCTTCAAAATGCTGAACCTTGATCAATGCCATTTTAAAGCTGGGAGGAGGATATTCTTAAATATAACTCTGTTTGTGTTTAGCTGAAGAAAGAAGGTCATAAACATCTGGGATAGCATGAGGTTGAGTGAACTATGAGAGAATTTTCATACTGTGATGAAGTTTTCCTTTAAGATCTGGTTATATGTGGGTTTCATAAGCTGATGGCAGGAGATGTGAAAACGTGACTTGTATGAGCAAATAATGCATGTCGCAATGAAACTGGTTAACACATTCTTTATACAAAATGTGTGGCAGAGAGAAATGTAAGGCTATATGACACTGTGCTGTACACTTACATTCCCTCCCCCAGGGACATGCTTGATATTGTCCTTAGAGCCACATCGGGAGGTGACATGGCTGAAGTCCAGCTTTTTGTGGACTATCTGAACCTGAAGACAGCACAGAGGATGCAGGGTCATGAGTTGTTCTACCGGTACACGTGCAAAGCAGACCAACACAGAAGCTAGAAAGGCTATGAGCACAGAGTGCCTTAAACAATGTTGTCCTAAAGTACATTTAAACCAAAGTACAGCACAATGTCACTGAAAATCAAAATCATCATGTTCATATGTGGTAGTGTTTGGAGATCCTGTTAAGTTGATCTTTCAGAATTAGACTAACCTAAACATTCTATGTGGAAGCCTAGACTAGAATAGATGTTTACTGTCTGTGCTGCTGGGTGTCGTATGTGTGACTCATATTTGTAGGGACAGAGTACCAGAACACACTAGTTGAGTCAGAGGCCACTTTTTTTATAGGCCACTTTATCTCGTTTATCTGAGGTACTACTAAAACACTCAAGGGGTTGTAGTCTAACTGCATTTCATTTTGACCTCTGAACAGGGGCACATTTGTAAAAACAAACACAGTTTAGAACTGCATTGCCCAAAGCTGTGCCTAAAAACCTGCAGAAATTTAAAAACAACATGACCATGATGATTTGTGCTCCATGCTTACATTCTGTAATACATTGAGCAGCAAAGAAACACCAGTAGCCTCAAAGTGTATTTAGTAATTATCATGCAAAGCTCTGTTGATTAGTATCTATAAAACTGTATAAATGTAAAAGACATAGTAACAGATACAGAGGCACAATCTTAAAACACACATCCAACACTGTGAAAGAACAGGAGGCTGTAGATGGTCTTGGGACCTAAAACACATTTAGTTATTTTAAATGTGTGGAAAAACATTTTGTTTCATAATATTATGTTTTTTTGCCCATAAAATAGATTTTAAAACAAAACTCTGAGCTTGCTTTTATTTATAAATCAAGTAATACAATTAAGCTGCTATCATTTAATCAAATACAATTATGTGACAATATTAGTGCATCTCACTTCCACCAATCAAATATGTCTGGGTTGGAATATATTTACATTTTCTGAAAATAAGTTAATGTGAAATTGTTGAAAAATAAAAAAACTTTCCCAATTCCATGCTATAAGGTTTCCCCAAGGTTAGCCACAATCTCCTGTGTGAAAAGCTGCAAGAAAGGTGAGATATATTGCACATATTGCATGTGCATCGGAAAAGCTGAATTTTTCCTTAAAAGCAAAATAAAGAGTTCTTCTGAACAAATACAAATACTGAGTGCTGCTGAGCCTTTACAGCATGCGGTGGTACAGTAGCGCTGTGGTTAGTGCAGAACTACAAAATAATACAGCAATGGTAAAGCCAACAATATTCCACAAAGAGGCACAAATATGTATTGTGAATGAACTACATAGAGACAGAATGCCATATTCTTAATCCACTATAGAGGCAACAGGCTGTACTTTCTATAACAGGTATGTGTACAAGAACAGTTGAGCTTGCAGTTGCCCTCATCGTTCAGAAAACCACCCTAATTGCAGCACACAGATTCTGACCCTGTGAGAATACTTAGTGATTTTGTGTACACACGTAAAAATGTGCGCTAAATAAGTACAGTTTGTACAGGATCTGATAGTCGAAAGTAAGAGGCAGAAAGAGAGTGTGATACTGAGGCAGTAAGTCAGGGAGATGTCATTGGGAGGGACTCACTTTGCCCTGGTTGGTCTTTGGCAGAGCATCAGTCTTGCCCTGGGCTGCAGAAATCTGAGGAGACAAGCACCCCTTTAGTCAGTGCAGTGCAGGGAGGGGGGTACAGAAAGTTCTGGACCACAAGTCCCAGAAGGGAGGTGAAAAGAGGGAGATAACCACTGTGAGTCTGCTGAGATTATTTTAGACTACACGCAATGAGGAATCCGCTGGAAGATATTGTCTTGTGTGTGTGAGGGAGAAACTGGGTTTTTGTTCTATTACTGTAAGCACAAAGCAAGATTTCTGGCACCACTGATGCATAAATATCAGTGGAAGAGAAAACATCATGATTTTATCAACAGACATTGGAATAAATGTCATTCTACCTTTGGTCGACATTAACCTCTGAATTACAGACAGGTGCATACATCCAAAAGCTACAGGAACACCAGTCTCTTAAAACACACAATACCAGGGAAAATTGACTGTTTGTATGTTAAAGTTCAGGTGAATAATGACATTTACATTGACCAGTGATAATAGTGTATGCAACATACATATGAGAAGCAAATATAACAGAATTGGAGAATTCTCTAAGAGAACATGTTTAATGGCAGAAGTGCAGAATGTGTGAGCTTATGATAATGAATCTAAATCTGTAGAGAAATTCTATGAGGATCTTGTAAATGTCCTAAATGCCAAATTTTTACATTCCTTGCATACTGTACATGCATATGCACCTGCATATGATTCTATTCTGAACAAACACTATCCATCAGAGAACTCACCTTGCCTCCACCAGGCTGGTATTTTATGTTATCTGTGGAACCGATCTTGGAGCGGACATTTTTCAGATCAGGCAGGGGTGCATTGGTTGGCCGGACATTCCGGGGGGCACGAGGCACAGGGGGCTTCCTCTCCAGGGGAGTCTGCTTGGGCACTGGGGGTTTGGTGATGCGGGAGGGGCGTGGCGTCGGGGTCCCATTGGTGGCTTCTGTGCTGGTGGCGTTAGCAGAAGGTGATGTACGGGCTGCCCTTGGGGTAATTTTTACTGTGATCAAATAAAGTAATATAATAAAGAAAAATGCATATCAAGAGTTTCTCAGTGTATGACTCAATTAAATTAATGATACACAGATGCAAAGAATTGTTGGCAAAAAGAGGAAAATAACATTTCCATGCTGGTCCAAACTGGTTTTACGATGCTAAGTGTTGGATTGTTAACTGGTACACCAGCATTGGCGTGTTGGTCTCACCATCAAAACATAAAATGAAGATAAGGTAAAGATGGTCAACCAGCATGGTCTTCAATAGTCAAGCTGGTTTAGTTGCTAGTTTTACTCCATAGGACGTTTATTGTGGAAACCAGTAAACAAGCATTCTATATTGGAGACCAGCATTCAAAACACAACACACTGAATGGTGGCGACTGGCTATGCTGTTGTTTTCAGTAGCATACAAACGAAGACTAACTAACTACAGTAGTAAGCAGGGCAACATCAGAAGCACTATGCTTTCAAAACACAAAATATGCTTGAGAGGTGACAGATAGGCAAATTGGGTTATTGTTGACCCCACAGTGACCTAAAATGATTTTGGCCACTTTTGGCCTCACAGACAGATGTACAATACATAGAGAATAAGGGGGAAAATCAAAGCTGCATCAGTCTGATGGTATGAGACGGGACTTTGTAAGTAAGTCTATCTCTGAGTATGTCAGCAGCTTCAGATTTGATGACTAACAAAAGCACCCGTCAGTGTGTATTATCTCAGAACTGCTGTGTTTACAGGAAACTGTAGAGGTAAACTTCTCATCCGGCCCTTTAAAGCCTCATCAAAGCAGCATTTAGTAACAGCTTCAGACTGGTAAGCACCTTTATTTGCACATAAGCATCTCTGCTGACCCTTATAAAATAGATCTCTGCTGTGCTGATTCTCCACAGCGTCTCTATTTTAAGTCTCTGCTCATTGAAAATTGTATGTTTTAGTACCTTAGTATCTTTATGAATTGTTTGTTGTACATGAAAATGTATAATAAAAAGGACTGCAACCATTTGACTTTATGTGTATTTAGACATATAGTAATAATCTACAGTAATATTTATTACTGTGTTGCAATAAATGAATAAACTATATTGCATTGATAATGTTTCTGTTTGGTTTGTTACAATAGACAAAATATTGCATGAAAAATATAACATACGTTAACACACACACACACACGCTGACATACAGTACAGTATACAGTTTAAGCTCCATGTTAGATATTTCTAAACATTCCAGTAGAACTTCACTCTTACCAGGTGTTGTCTTTGCACCTGTCTTTTTCACCTCTCCTGCTTGGTTTTCAGTCTTTGTAGCTGTGAAAACATAGACTCAGATTAAGTTGTGAAAATGTACACATCATTGCATAAATATGCATGATTATAAATCACTGAATTCTAAACATGGGATCACAGACAAACTCACCAGAGGAGCGTCGGGCAGAGGTGGCTGTCGCTGGGGTGCTGGTGCCATTTTTAGAGCTGGTAGCAGGTGCAGGTTTAGCTTTTGGCACTGGGGGGCGACGCTGAGTTGCTGTGCCACTCTCAGCAGACTAAGGAAAATGAGCAAAAAAATAATCAGATGGTTGGGGGAAGAATCCTGAATGATCGGGAATAATGAGTAGATTTACAGAGGTTAGATTAGATGAATTACATAGTGGCATTTATGCCCACACATAAGTCACTAGATAAAAAAAATTATGAATTATGAATTCTACAAAATGCATGGACCAATGTTGAAGAGGGAGGCATTTCTATAAAAATTTGATATTCTGCTAAATAAAACATTGTAAATCAGCCTAAGCAGCAGTCCATGGAAAATAAATCAGAAGGGAGAACTAACACTGTCTAATGATGTTGCTTCAAAACATGCCTCTCTTGCAATTTTGCCTGTGTGTTGAATTTGAGTTGACCATGACAGACAGCTGATTTTAGGGGACCAGACAGGCACCAGGGTAAGTTGCAAATGGTGTCCTTTATGGATTGTAGAATGAGGCCCACAGCACAAATGGAGGGAAATGGGGTTAACTCACCTTGGCTTTATTCTCTACAGCAGATGTGGAAGTGGGGGTTTTCTTGGTGCCGGTAGTGGGGGTTGTTGACTTGGGCACAGGACTTTTTTTATTAGCAGAGTTGGTGGTGGGGGAGATGCGTTTGGTGGCACCAGCACTGTCTCCAGTGGACAGCGAGTTTGGTCTTGCTGAGCTTTGTTTGGCTGAACCAACTGAAGGCTGTGTATGTATTTGCAAAAAAGCACAAAATAAAACTGCAATGGGAGCATGATAAAGCAGTGATGGTTATATAAACTGAATAAATCACCAGAAATTTAGTGAGTTTGGGTAACAGGTCTTTAATTTTTCCAAGGATGAAAAATTTGAAAGAGCATTCCTTCTTCACATGCACACACCAACATGCTCTCAAATGTGGCAGTTTAAAATCATAGAAGCATATTAGATGAATGTTGAAATCCCTCTAAATGTTCCAGACATACCTTAGCTTTACTGTCAGGGCTGGTCACCTCCTTGCTTCCAATAGCTGTTGGGGACTTGGCAGGTCCTTTAGAAGCAGTGACGTTCTTCTCAGCTTTGGCTGTCTTGTCTTTTTCTCCATTCGCCTTCTTCTCCTCCTTCTCTTTGCTCGTCTTCTCAGGTTTGTCTACCTTCTCATTTTTCTCAGCTTTACTGTCATATTTCTCCTCTTTCTCTGCTTTCTTCTCATCTTTAATGATCTGCTCATTCTTCTGGGTTTTATCCAAACCATCTGTTTTCTTCATGCTGTCATCTTTCTCCTTTTTGTCCAGGTGATCAATTTTCTCTATTTTCTCAGGCTTGTCTTGCTTCTCAATAATGTTGATGATGTCCACCTTCTCCATTTTCTCTTTGGCAGTCTTATCTTCTTTCACTTTAAAAATATAAAGTTGCACACATATGTTTTTAATAAAACAAAGATTTTTATATTTGTATTTTTAACAAATACATTTTTCCCACAAAAACAGGACAGTTTAATAGCAACATTTCAAGCAGGTACAAAATTTACCTGCAATGGTCACAATTATGACATTGACATATGAAATTATGACATTATCTGTCAATATCTCTAAGGTCACCTGCCTTTAGACCTTTAGTCAATCTTAACACCAAGGTCATTAAATTTCCATGGAACCCACAAACTCATGGAGATGTATGTCTGAATGCACTGTAAGCCTCTAGATAAAATCTACCAAATGTAAATCTACCTTTTAAAACAACAATGACTGTTTGTCGTGACAGAAGAGTAGATTATTGTTAAACAAACATACCACCTTTATAAGGTTTAACAAATGTGCCTCCTTTGACAAAACTGACATTTTAAACACATGCAATTGTTAGTACTAGGAATATTAATATTTATACATAACATAATTCAAATTATACAATTATGAATAAAACCACACATTCTATAACAATGCAAAGCCACTGTTTAATACCCACTGGTACATGGATAAACAGTA
>JAZGTK010017845.1:0-12102 GCA_036877625.1 Ambastaia sidthimunki
TAATGTAACAGAATTTTAAAAATGTTTGAATAATGTTCAAGTAGTAATGTACAATGTCCTGGACAATTTAAACATTCAAAATAACATTTTTATTGCTTAATGGAAACGTTCATAAAACCTGTCAGCTGGGATAATATTCAACATTTGGAATATTAACAGCAGTTTAAAAGGGCGAGACACATTACACCTTAATATTACAAAGTATTATAATGTAAATAATATAATCAACTTCCTTTTAAGATAAAGAACTCTGTCATACTGTGTAATAGAAGACAGCTCTCATGTGTTTAATGCAGAGGTGTGAACAAAACATGCTAAAAGTTTATTCCACGTCCACTAGGGGGCACCAAGACACCCGGCGGGGCGACTCACCAGCTTATTAAAAAATGAATCAAAAAGTCCTTCCTTAGGCTGTTATTGAACGCCACGTTATTGAAGTTTATGTAATCAGCTCTCCGTGTTACTCCTATTAAGACAAACTGACAGGTAACATAAAGCAGGACAGATAGAGCTTGTTAACACCAGCTTCATACACTAATTGCCCGTAATGCTCCTCACTGCAAGCGCATGCGTGACAAACAGACTCGTGTGTTTCTAACGTGTTCATGTTGCATAACAGGCAGGACAAACCACTTCTATAGTTAATATCTGAGCTGTTGCATGTTTAAAGCAAATCTGTGTTCAAAATAAACCCGTTGCAAATCGCTCTCGATTAACCCGTCACAACAGACAAACAGAGCAGCTAGTCACTCATGGACTGCTTTCCTAATGATATTTTTACAATATTGCAGCAGTATGTAGCACTGCAGAAAGGGTTTCTGAATATATATGTATATATATATGTATGCATGTATATGTATGTACAGTATGTATGTATATGTGCGTATGTATACATACACACACATATATTAGTAAAGTATTATAGTATATATTAAGATCTACAGTTATTGGCAAAACATGTCACCTTGAAAAACTCTGATGGGAAACTGATGGAATGAGAGCAGAATAAGATCAAATGAAACATTCAGGAGAACCCGAAGTTCAGCCTCACTAAAGCACAAAGGAGGAAAGTGCGTCTGTCTGGTGTCCAATTTAAAGTGATAGAAGTCGAGAGCTCAGCGGTAGCTCATGGATTTTTAAAGGATCGATATCTCCCCGTACAGCTGCCACAGATGTGTGTCCTCCTTCATTTCACATTCCTAAATGCTTCGCCCCAGGTTACCCGATCCAGATGAAGATTCGAGGAGGATATCAGATACGAGCGGGAATGGCGCTTTCAGGCGGATAATTAAAATTGCGCGACACGATTGGAATGAAAGAAATGCAAATCAAAGGCGGCGGAGTCTCAAAGAGATCTGAGTGTTTTAACAACAGTTAAATGAACAAAGAGTAACAAATGCTTTCCAAAAGTAGGACGTAGGACACGTCGCAAAATGATGATAAACGTGGCATAAGGGAAAACACAGTATGTGGGATTTTCAAACACGGGCTGCGCAAGGCATTGTGGGTAAATGTAAGGAGAATTGTGGGTGCTTTTGTCATAAGGTTAATGGCTTTCGTTTTCACCAGATTTGTGTGCGACAGTATGCTTGCATTGTGGAAATCTGGCAAATTAGGCTTCCTGACAAGATGGCTGAAGAATTCAGATAACTTGTGGCACAACATTGACGCTGACAGAACGCAGTTTCAGTATTTCTGTTGGTTTTAAAGTAAAATTAATCCAAGATTAAACTGGACGAGAGCAGAGCCATGACAGGAAGGAGGAGTTGGTGGTTTTTCCTGAAGTCATTACCTCAGGAAATTGGGAAGTAAATTCATGGGACTGCCACTCCTGATTGCTGGGAAAATGAGGGCATGTCATAAACAGTGATAGAGAGACAGATTGTGTGTTTTTATGGGCGTTGGTTTGTGTTTGTTGCATTTTGGGAATTCTGTTGCACTGACCCTGATATACTGTACAAATGTTTATATATTTACCCATGTACATATATAGTATGTTAATTAAATATTACACAGTATAGTATAGTATAGTATAGTATACATAGACAGACAGACAGACAGATAGATTTTATTTATTATTTAAATGAATAGTAATTCTACTACAAGGACATGTTTCCATGTTTTCACCTCTTGGATCTGTTAAAAATCCAGGGCTAAAATCGGTTACAAGTCACAGGGACAAATAAATTCGCTACGAATCAACGCCAAAAGCTCATTTATATTTGCATCTTGCCCGGTGACCCCCAACACAACATTGTCATTATTTCCGTCTCGTGTTGCTCTCACGCCCACTGAGAGAGGGAGCGGAGAGCTGATCCGGTGTGTTAAGGGATGTCCAGATCCTCATCTGCGCTCCGCACAGCATCAGCACCGATCGCTGCGTGAGAAAGAAACCGAGTCGCGTCCCCGCTGAGAGCGACGCTGCGTGCGGTTCATTCAATCTGGAGCGTCAGATGGTCGGGCTGGCGAGAGTGCAAGATGCGCTGCCTCTTTGTCCCCCTCTTTACCCGGACTGTGCAAGTTAACGCTGGAAGGGACCATTACTAGTTCGGGGACCCGTGAAACAGCGATGCACAGCGCTTGAGAGACATTTCTGCTGCACTGACAGGCTTAAACCGAACGGGCACTTACGTTTTTCTCCGCGTATCGCCGTTTAACCGGGTTGCGCGCATCGTCGCGGAAGACGTCCGACGTTTGGAGAGAATAAAGCGCATTATTGGTGTGAGATGTGTCCGTTCCGTGTCTTTCTTGTGAGGGAGGAGCGAGAGTAAACAACACTGGGTCGCTTTGTTTCTCAGACGCGGACGGTGGAAGATCAGATCGGCGTGTCTCTCATCGCTGGATTTGGAGATATTATATGATTGTTATTTCTGTAGCCCGTTCGCACGCTGTTTTCCTCATTCTCGGTAACTTAGGGAAGTGTTTTCCTGTCCTGGTTAAATCTGCTTGACTTTGTATTGCATGTGCGTTCTGCTGTCTTAACAAACACACGCATCGGATGTAGTTTATAGATCTTTACGCATGGTGGAGATTCTGGTGCGCTTTCGCGGATAGGGCGTGTGTGAATCGCTCCTGTCGCGTTTGGGGTGAAGAAAGATCCTTTGAACCCTCGTTCCGTATTGCCTGGGAATCTGGGCATCATTTTTCTGGAGTTACAGCGACCCACGTGGAAACACGGACGCTACGGAGGGCAAGATGGGCTGTTGCAGTGGTAGATGTACGCTGGCCTTTATATGTGGCATGCAATTGGTAAGTTATGCGGTCATTAAACCGATACTTTCTTTCTATTAAAGAGACATTATCTCTTTACCAAGATTAAAATGACTTGCTCTGGGGTACATGAATACAAACTTGATGTAGGAATATTGGATCACCCTGTATTACATCCGTTAAATTTGTGGTCTCTACCCATCCAACAGGGAATGTTCTCAGAACGTTGGCTAACGTTCTCAAAAATTCTCTCAAAGTTATCAAAGATATGCTTTCAGTAATGTTAGTGGAACCTTTTTACCTAATTATATCATAATATGAAACAATGCTATTTGTAAGTTGTTATTGGAACGTTTTTAAAATGTTATAAAAATAAAAAAAAAATTGAATAATGATGTTTTAACTAAGCAATGATGATTTTACAACATCTGAAGACTTGGAACATTCCTACAACCTTCAGAAGAACCTTTTTGTTACCTTATGCAAACGTTAGGGAAATGTTCTTGCAACCTAAAAATGTTAGCTGGATAGTACCTGGTTATTTAAAAGGATTTACAGTTGTGGTATTAGTTTGGGTTGAGATGAGTTTACTGTTAAGAAACAGTCATCCAAACGACCCACGGCTCCACCCAACAAGTGTTCAGTGATACAGCAGAGATGTGGCTATAGGTTTCAGTGGACATAATGTAGGGTTATATGTGGAATTGGGTCTCAGGGAAGATATGGCTTGTGTTATTAGCCTGGGGCTGCTCTCATTAATGCTTATCGAACCTCTACCATGAGTCCTGACAGCCAATTAAGAGTTTTAAGTTAAAGAAGCCAAACCAAGTCTCATTAACCTACTACAGCAGATGGAAGTTGAAAATGATTATAAATGCTTTTTCTTCTAGCGCTTAAAAGGGTTTTTAAAACCAGCTGTTTATTGACTGTAACAGTTAGAATGCTGATTATATTTTAAACAGGCACAATTTGTAATTTGATGTAGTGGTGTTAGATATAAAAGATGATTTCATTGTTTGTACCCTGACACCGTGTGGTGTAAGAATTCACAGTATGGACTGAGTAATTGTACACTACTCAGACTATATCAGTGACACCTTTTGAGTCACTCTTTAGTGGACAGTGGCCAGTTACAGTCTCACTGTGCCAACCAGCTGGCACAGCCAATCGGGCGTGCCTGATAGATCACATGACAACTGGCAGGCCCAGCTACACTAATCCAGCTGGACGTTTGTGGGTTAATGGATCACACAGGTCATTAACCCCAGAAATCAACTGTAGTGACTAATGTCACCACCTGGTGTCTGTTAGTCAGGTCTTACTCAGTATTCTGAACTAGACACTGGTTGTTGAACAGTATGATGTCATAGGTGAGTCATGTGAGCAGGGTGATGTCATAGTCCACGATGTCATTAAGTGTTGATGGACATTTAAAGGGACCAGTGATACTTTTGAGTAAATGTGACTCTTATAAATCATTTTCTTGCAATTGGCTCTTTGTTTCATGTATTTCAGGACTGTAGTGGGTCTTGATTTAAAGCAAACTGTAGTATTTGCACTGGATTTGATGGAAAAAGTTTAAAGGCAGTTCACTTTTTTGCTTTGGTGCCCTGATTTGTGATAAGCACATTCTCTCCCCTCATTCTTACCCCCTCTCTCTCTACCTCCCTGCCTCTCTCTCTCTCTCTCTCTCCCCCTCCCTCTTTAACTTTCTTTTCCTCCTTGTTTTTCTGACCTTTTCCGGTCCCTCATGTCTGTGCTCAGCTGTTCTCTGGGGTGTGTTCTCAGCACAGCTCCGATGCCCTCAGTTGGATGCTCTTAAGGTTAGGAAATGCATCTGTGGGTCTGTTTCGCACATTTAACATGTCACAGCATTTACAGTGTGTGCGTGTGGAATAAAGATGTGTGGAAAGTTTTGTTGTAAAACTTTAAACCACTTAATTTCCTTTCAGGGCCACAGTTAAGTAAAAAAAGGTTTTAGAACCTTGGTGCTTGCAGTTCTATTTTATTCCATTATATTATAGTCTAGTCTAGTCTAGTCTGGTCTAGTCTCTTCTTCTGACCACTTAGAAGTACAGGCATTCAACTGTGAAAGAATGCTATTTTTGCTAGACATTTTTTGCACGACAATTTGTAGGGAATGTAAGAGGACATAAAATGGAATTATACGCTCTCAATTATGTAACAGAAAGATCATAAGGTCAAAAAAAACATGTGAACTGAACAATGAACTGCTGCAAATAGGGCCCAAATTATTCTGCTAACCGATCCGTGTACATAAGAGCTTCTTAGTGAGTTCATCAGTCGGCCATTTTTGCCCAGTGATGTGGCACATTTTCACATTATGGCACGAGGTAAAATCGGCAACCTTTAGTGTGTTGGCCGTTTCTTCTGTATGGCTGGCTGTAGAAAATAGAATCAAATGGAGCGAAATGCTCTCGCCCAGCTAAATTACCAGACAGGCCAGATTCATTGCCTAAGGCTATAATACAGATAAAACAACCATAGTTAAAGCTTTTATGAGAGTTTTTTCTCTGGTGGCTTTTGTGTCTGGTGAGTTTCAAATGCCTGTGGTCCGACAGTTTGGCCTGAAGACCTAAACCTCTAAAATATAAGCCATGAAAGGGGTGTTGTGTAACCAAATGATGTCTTCATAGAAATCGCCCAAAGATGTCATCAGAGAGCACAGCTGGGGAACTGCTTGCCTATATCAAGGTTAATAAAGACCGTAACAGTAACAAAGCTACAGTCTCTGTGGCCTTATCCTCTGATGACCTCCTCACAGAAATATTGTAGGTGTAGTACTGTATGCTAAGGTGGATTCATTTATCTGTTCCAGTTGTCTGAGCTCAAGTAAACTTCTAGGAATCAGAGTTGTAGCTGAGGAAATGGTTTTGTTTAGATGTTTTTGCAGACTCTTGCTGTTGTTTGGTTTGTTTGTGGCACCACAATGGAAAAACACATCATTAAATCCTCTTTAGTCCCATAACTTACAATAAAACTATTTGTGAAGACTTTACTTTGCCAAACAACAAATGACTGATAATTAAATGAACATATTTATGCATGCAAACATACAGTAAATACTGTACAGAAAAGCACGAGTTCATATAAATTCATTCGTTGCCATTACAGATGCATTTGTGAAATTTACTTTAGTTCACAGCTGTTCTAGGAATGTTTAAAAAGTCCAGTAAGAACATTATTCAAAAATGTATTTTAATTCGGTAACATGTTTAAAACTACTTAAGAAAAAATATATTTTTTTGATCATATATCAAAAAAATATATTTTTGATATATGATATATAACAAAGTACTACTAGTGTTACTGCAATAACGTTTTTTCAATAACTTTGAGAGAACTTTTAGAGAATGTTTACCAACGTTCGACTGATAGATTGTGTTGTGGTTGAAAAATAACACATGGTAGTTCTTGAGGTCAGTGCTCAGCTTATCTCTAAACTCACTTTTACATTCTGTGTCTGGCTCTACACTCTTCTGTAACTGCTTTGTTTTCTGACAGGTATAAATGGCAACCTCATTTTTCCTCTTTGAACGCAGCAAAGACAAAAGATTTAATTGTTGTTTTCCTTCATTGTAATCAGTCGGATGTTGCAGAGCTTTTGTGCTCCTGACATTCATTGTTCTACTAAATGGAGGTAATTTGCCAAACAGAATTTTTAAGTTAATATGGTGTATTATGTTTAATTGATTGTGTTCGGCCGTAACTGTGCTAGTGCTCTGACGAGTCTGAAGTTTATTTGGGTTGGAAGTAAATGGACTTCTGTTAGCGTACAAACGGAAGCATTTCAGACTTTTTGCCAGATAAAACATTGCATAATTGTAATATTTGCATTGGCAGGATATTGTTCCTTGCGATGTGACCTCAAATTTTCAAAACTGACAGATGGTTTAGGAAAATGTTTTGCATAATGAATCAAAATATTTACTCTCATCAAAACATTTATGCCATAACTGCCACTTACAAATGAATGTTTTTATGCTCCGCGAATATAAACTCTGCTAATGAAATGCTGGTTGTGCACGCTGCTTTTAAAACAAACTTTATTTACAGAAATAAAAGTTAAAAAAAAAATTTTTAGCTTTTAGTTTTATGAAATTAGAACTTCTTATGAAATTAGGACTCATCCTGCATGACAGAGATTTTTATCCAATCAGATGCTGTCTAGAATAACAATATCCCGCCCCCAATACCAGCTGTAGCCAGTTAGCAATTTGCAAATTATGGTTCATGGCTGTTATGGGCTGTAACTTGTTATGATCATTTACATTTTGTAGCAGTACAGTTGTGATTGTTAATAGCTCCTAAATTTGGACCGTAAAGAATTCTAAGATTGACAAATACGATATAGCAAGACTAACGTAACAAGCAACTGAATGATTTTGGCTTTGTGACTGTGACTGAATACAGTGTCTTTGACAGAGTCCTGTGAGTAAAACTCAGGGAAAACTGATCTTCGATATTTGGCAAGTGAATTGAATTGCCTTCTCCACACCACAATCCAAATCTGAAAAGGCAGAAAGATTTAATGGCCCTTCAAAATGTTATAAATCATTCCCAGCTTAACAAAAACCAATAAACACAAGTGCCGCCAAGAAGAAGAGGGA
Organism: Ambastaia sidthimunki; assembly: GCA_036877625.1. Taxonomy (NCBI): domain Eukaryota; kingdom Metazoa; phylum Chordata; class Actinopteri; order Cypriniformes; family Botiidae; genus Ambastaia; species Ambastaia sidthimunki. The sequence continues at coordinate 7,842 of JAZGTK010017845.1, forward strand.
ATATGGTGCTATAGGACATTTTTCAGGCCTCTCTCCTTGCTTCCGTATTAAATTAACCTTTCACTTTCAGTTCTGGCTTCCTGTTCCGTAGTCCTGAGATTTCAGAACACAAAAAGGTTACAGTGATGATACATGTGCTGTTTCGTACATTATCCGCCAGATTCCCATTTGACTGAGGTGAGCTGTAAACATTAGCAGGAGGGTCTCCTAGCAACAATAGGTATAAGCGCTGGAATGTTGCCGATAGCAAATACAACAGAATTTAGAACATTCGCGGCTGCCCTGATGACCCTTCAAATCCCAAAACATTACAGCCAATGTGTTACGTGTGTGTTCATATCTTTTGATATGCTTTTCTACAGAGAAGTTCTCTGAGTGTTGGCCTGATATTCTCTAAAAGTGGTCTTGAGTTATCAAAACATTCTAGCAGTAACATTAGTAGAATGTTTTTTTAACGTTATATAGCATATTTCAAGGACGTCATTGTTAAGTCGTTAGTGGAATGTTTTAAAAACGTTACAGAATTGAAAATGTTTAAGTAATGTTCAATATAACATCTAAAAGAAATAGATGTTTTAAATTTTTCAAAGGCTTTTCTACACTTTAAATACCAGCACATTACTGTCAGATATAAAATGTTGTTTATGCATTTGGCAGATGTTTTAATCCAAAACATTCAGGATGTACATTTTTTAGTATATGTGTGTTCTCTGAGAAACAAACCTTGATTCAGCTGAGCTACAGGAACACTTGTACAGTAAATGTTATTTATCTACAGTTTACACTTACTGTATTTTAACAATGGTCTTTTTACTCTGTAAAGCAATAAACATTCCCTTTGGAAATACAAATGTTATTTTTAACATTTTTTAAGACAGTAGAACAGAAGCTTTTTTAGAGCGCTGTTGCATTTAGGCTGTTTAATCTGTTTCGTTAATTAGATCGTTAGATTGACGGACTAACAATTCTCTCGTCTGTCATTGCGTCTGACGTTCTAGTTAAAACCATCAAATTACTCGCCGCCCTGGTGGAGCGTTCATGCCCAGCCATTTACAGTTAAGTTACAGTAAAGTTACCGTACTTTGCTGCTGGGAGTGAAGGCATCAGTTTGGGCATTTGGCTGTATTTCAGCTCTCCTCGAACATCTCCCAAACTGTTTCCTGTAGTTTATGATCTAATAATAGACACGTTCTAGTGTTATTTTGTGGAAATATGAATACCCATAATGCTTTTGTATCACCTGTCTGATAAAGGCTCTGCGTTGTTGCCACAAGAGGAGCGATTTTGCCTCTGACTGCAGCTGTAAAGTCTAGAGGTTGTGATCCTCAGAGAATACAGACAAAGCTGCTGATGTGCTCCACAAAATGATGAAGAGCAAGAGAATAAAAGCTTTTCCTGCATAGCTGTGTGTGTGTGTGTGTGTGCGTGTGTGTGTGTGTGTGTGTGTGTAATTCAAGGGAAGGAACTAGCTGAAGTGAAAACTCAGATTGTTTAACTAAACTGTTTAATTCAGTCTGCTTACTTTTACACTACTGCTCAAAAGTTTAGGATGACTAACTTATTGTTTATTATTAGTTTTGTTTACAGTTTAGAATAATAAACTCATCAAAACTGTGTGAACTGTAGGAATTATGTTGTTTGCTTCATTTCATGTTATTTTCTATAAAAAACAAAAAAACGTTTGAGTACTTCTTAAATGTTTTATTTGTTAAGAATAGTTGCGCCTCCATTGTCACCTCGGACCACTGATATATACCCTTATTTTACCACAGTACCATCCCGGTAGATTTTTGTAAGAAGACTGCGAGATATATTAACCGTCTTGTTTACATGCACTCTTGTAATCCAAAAGTCTCCTCAGAACATAGTGTTACAAAGAAAGCTTTTAAGATGAGTGCATTCTGATGCCAGTGGAGGCATAAATATTTAACCAAGTTGAAATCCAGGTTTAATGTTTCTTTGTTTGCCCTCACGCTCAATGTATATGTGAAGCTACTGTTCTCTTTGCTGTAGAGCTGTTTAGTTAGCATGATTTCACTACAATTGCATGTAGCCGTGGTTGTAATATGAGGATCTGGTGTAACACAATCCACAGATAGCGACAACAGCTGCTTTACAAGACACATCAACAGCCACACGCACACTTTGATATCTTACAGTGGTTAATATCTTTGTGCTGACTGCCTGCAGATGTTACAATAATTTACAATCAATATTTAGTGGTGAGTTGGTCTTCATTTTCCATAAAGTGTTTTACGGGTGCCTGGAATGCCGTTTTAGGAGGTTTTGCCTCTTAGCGTGGCACTTAGCCTGATTACTATTGTGCCTCTGCATATCGTAACATGAGGCGAGTTTTTCTTCCACCGTGTTGGCACGGCTGGTCGAGGACGGTTCAACATGCGACGTCACTGCGGGACCCGTGAGAACCGTTGCGATGTGTGATCTGTCATTTGTGGTGAGGCTCAGATGCAGAACCGGTATTTCTGATGAGGTGGGCTGTTCCACATCTGTTTGGGTCAGCTGGGCATTTGTGGGTCTGCAGGGTCAAAGCCCATATCTAACACATTCTGTACAGCCAGTCTTCTGTATTTTGAACATTACCTGACCAACACCTGCTCTCCTTGAGCTGACCTTCACAGTGTTGTCCAACACATTATCTAACAGGGAACGTTCTCAGGACGTTGGTTAACATTCTGTAAAAGTTCTCTCAAAGTTATCAAAAATGTTCTTGGAGAAACATTAGTAGAATGTTCTTTAATTCATATATTAGAAAGTGTTATTTTTAAGTAGTTAGTGGAATGTTTTAAAAATGTTACAAAATATGTTTGAATATATTAATATATAATATAAATACCACATAAAAAAAAAATGTACCCAGAACTTTCAAAATAACCTAGTTATCATTTTTGTTACCTAATAGAAACATTACGAAAACGTTCTTACGACCCAAAATTGTTGACTGGGGCATTGTGAACTTGGTGCCCCTTTTGAAACAAAACCTGTACTTCTTATCATGATGGAAAATTGAATTACATGTCTGCATTTTTTCTTATTAGGTGGCATTATGGGCTGTTTAGACAGAGAACATGGGCCGCTGTAAGTGGCTTCAGTAAGATCTGGAATCTAGCATAATTTTCTGACCTTCTTCAAGGAATCTGTTGGGCTCCATCAGAGCTATTAGGGGGAAGGAGCAGATGTGTGTGGCGTCCACATAGGGTGGTTGTGATGGAAATGGGTTATGGGGATTGAAATATTGTTAGGCAGTGCACACAGTGACACATCATATGCTAAATGTGCCTCGGGCCATTGCCAATGGCTTCATATTGCAGTGTGGAAATGTAATTACAGTCTTAGGGCACAGGATGGGAAGACTTTATGGAATACATTAGCTATATTAGACACACTTCTTACCAGACAAATTAAAAAGGGTTTCTGCTGATCCTCTGTCACTGGGCTTGGCTTGAAAAGTGGAACTGACAAATTGATTGTTATTGGTTTTGACCTGAAAAAATGCAAGTTTTTTCTTTATTGACTGTAAACAGCTACCGGCTAAAAAACACCAGCATGTCACTAGCGCTGTGTTGTGGTGGTTATGGTCACAAACTAGGTTTATTAACTAGCAAGTTTTTTCAATTGCAGACTGTTGAACGCAGGTGTAAGCTCACTTTGAGACATTACTGAGACATCTTTAGAAACTGTAGTGTGCGATTTCCGAATCTTTGTCTCTTGAGAAATATCTGAGACGCAGGGAACTTAAGCGGAAGATTACATTTTGTCTCCATTTAATCTCATGGCAGCGTAGGAGAAGAAATTGAGATACTGAAGAGATCCCATGTGATGTTGTTATGGGTCAAATCTCATTTGCATTTGAGAACAATCATATATGGTCGTACTAGATTGGAACCCATGAGTTGTTAATTCTTTGGGCGAGTAGATGGTGACAGGATTTATTTGATCTGTTTCTTTAAGAACAATAAACTCTAGTCAGTTAGCCGGCTGGGATTCACTCCTGATACAGTAGACGGTTCTTTAATTATTGTTTTCAGACATCATGACTGCCACTGTGCTGGTAGGAGGTGTGCTTAGATATTTAAATGCAACAGCTACACCCCAGGCTACTGAGACAGCCTATATTTTAAGATACGCCATTTATCTCTCATCTACAGCATTAAGGAGTCCAGACAAGCCTGACCTCACAGTGAGGTCATTTCTGCTGATTGCACTGGTGTGTGTGTACGGTTGGATTTAGTTCTGAAATCAC
>JAZGTK010017846.1:0-12101 GCA_036877625.1 Ambastaia sidthimunki
GAGTTGTTCATTTCAGAGACACTATTGCATAAGCATGAAAACTGATGATTATGTAGAAACATTCTTCTCATAATTTGGAATCTGTACATTTATGAAGAAAGCAGAATGACAACGTTTACTTTTTCCTTTATGTCTGTTTTTTAAGTCTGAGTTTTTTCTGCAGCTATTGAAAAGGAGAGACAGGGCGAGCCGACGGCGTGAATGACTGTAAATGCAGTCACACACATGCAGAGATGAGCTGAGAAACAACAGCATATAAACTCATTCCACTGTGTTTGAAATGTAGTTCATTTGTGTTTGTTTGAGAGTTGAAAATGTAGGGCCATATTTTCCAGTCATGTTTGTGTGTTTTCTCCCTGTGGAGACAGAAAGCCAATAAAATACATTGTGAAAATAAAGTGGTGACTGAGTGGTTAATATTTTACTCAAAAATTAAATTCTACCATCAATTACTCACCCAAACCTGTTTGACTTTTTTCTTCTGTGAAACACAAAAGAAGATATTTTGAGAAATGTCTCAGTGGTTTTGTGTCATTACAATGGAAGTCAATGGGTGTCACTGCTGTTCGGTTACCAACATCAAAATATCTTCAAAATATCCACAGAAGAGAAAGTGAAACAGGTTTGAAATGACATGAGGGTGAATATATGATGTCGAATGAATTGTGCAGTAAATGCGTGTATTTCAATATCATTCTTAGTGGATAACAAAATATTTTGCAAAAAACGCTCATTTATTTTACTAAAGTTTAATTTGTCCTACAATAATTGAAAACTTCTTAAACAATAAAAGAATACATTTAACCGCTAGATGGCGGTATAGAGATTAATGCGCTCGTGTCCATGAACAGCGACACACAGAGATTTAATGTGAAGCTCAACATGTGTCTGTTTAACTGGAAATAAACATGTGAACTTAAACATGGTTTGAAAGATTTTAAAATGATTAATATTAGCTATGAAATCACAGTCGAAATCAGCAGCAATGTGACGGCAAATTATGCAATTTATTGAAAATAACGAGATAAAATAAAACGAGATGAGAGAAAATGAACGTGACAGCAGCTCACTGTTAAACTTACAAGGTTGAGTTGTGAGGGTTCACTAGCACTGACACATATCCAGCTGTTAAACTAATGATCAGACAAATGACCCAAAGCAAGAGGAAAATATGTCACTTTATTTACAGCCAATCATTTGTATATAAGTGAATGAATCAATGTTTCCTAAATGCACAATAACTTCATAATAAAATACTGAACAACCATGACAGTATTATTCTAACACTGAGAATGATTCAGTCATAAACTGTTATCAGAGGAGAGCAGCACGGTCATCGTTCAGGGTCAAAATGATTGTGAGGTGCTTTGATGCCATTTTGTTACTCAACGTGGACAAACTGGCATTCTAGGAACCAGACGGGGTGTGTGGGGGCAAATGTTTTCTACACCGGGGGTAAAGGGGGTATATACTGATCAGAGGAACAGCGGTTCAAATAAAAACATGTATGAACAGATGAGCTTTACAGTGTTTGGCATGTGAAATGTCCTGTGAGCTTATAATATTCCCAAAGAAATCCATCCTCAACAGAGTTCCTGATCCTTCATGGGAATATTATTTATAAAAATCATGCGCCACTTTAAAAGAATTCTTCCTTTATCCATAATTGTGTTACATATGGCAATATGGACACCAACTAAAGCACAAACAAAAAACTGATCATGCATACGGCCTCTGCTTCATAAGATGCCCAAAAACTGTTTAAACAAATGTTGATCCCACATGGCTGTTGTCTTGGTTCTCAGTAGCTTGTTCTGAACTCTTTGAACTCAAAATAAACATGATGTGTAAAGATCTCAGAATGATCAGATATTTTAAACACTCAAAGAAGAGGTGAGTCCAGGATTTAAATTGCTTTTGGTTTTATTTCAAACTGTCACATCCAGCAAACAGTATAAAAAAAAGTTACCCAAAATGTTGATTCCTAGCATACGACCCGTTTGCCCTTTATAGGGCTCAGACTTCTTCGGTTGCAGGTCGCTTTGGAAAATTAAATGGCTGCATTTGAATCATTCACGTTCTTACAAACGGTCACCTTCAGAAATGCCCCAAAATGAGTGAAGAGCTACTGAACTTCAGCTGCTGGAATCTGAAACTTTACACCTTAATTTCCACCCCAACTCAAAACACTTCCATACTGAACAGAGAACTTCTGGACCTGAGAGATTCATTGATAAAATAAAAAAAAGAGCATGGAAGATATAACAGCTGTTTTCTTCTGTCCTCAGATCAGATCCTGATTCCACCGGTGGAAAAGGCTGAAAGGGTCTGTTTTGTCACAGGACGTGAAGTCCCCCATCACATGTCCATCACAAACTGACTGTCATCAGCTGAGGAGAGACAGATTGAGGTTAGAAAGTTCAGATGGGTTGTGTCAACATCTCTTTTGATCAGTGATTTTCACGTGCAGTACGACACACACATGAATGCCAGCAGTGAGCACAAGATCTATTTGCTTTTCTCATGAAGTTAGTTTTTAACAGTAACTGAGTGAGTTTGCATTCTGCATTCAAATCCGGATTACAGACAGACATTTAACTATGACTAGTCGGACACAGATTCCTACCAGGAACGTCTTTGCTGTCGTCTTCCTGCTCTGCCGGCTGCACTGAGGGTACGGTGACCCCCGGAATGTGAGGGAGGCAGCAGGGAGGGGTGCGGGCGATCGGAGAGTTTCGACATTCCAAGAGAAACTTCCGATCATAGATAATCCGAGTCCCTATAAAAAAAAACATTAGCCATAGAGATGAATAAAAGTTTGCATGGGTTACAGCATTCACTGCCTCAGGTCTGTGTCTGTACTCAGTGTTCAGTTCAGTTCTGGGAATACTGACACATGGAGAACATACAGGGGTGTAAAAACTCAAAACAAGGTGCCCCTGTTCAGATGCCCTGTAGTAACCCAAGAACTACATGAAGCAAAATAACATCAAAGTTACTGGAAGAACACGCAGTGCGATTGGCTGACATATTGTATTAAAAGAAAAAGTTATTTTCGAGTCAAACGTGTTGTAACTATAAATCTATCAATATAATGGCCATAAGATTTGTTTGCTTCAAACTTCAAAGGAACCCTCATGATTTCTCATGACAGGAATGTTAATGGTTATGGTTTGTAAATATATTTAGAGAAGCACTTTCAGATTAAACTGATGATTTCGGCAGTTTTGGCTTGTAAACATTTACAGTCTCTGCGCGTTATGATTGCGCAACCTGAACACAACAGCTCCGCACAACACACGTTCTGCGCAAACTCAGCACATTTATGATACACGATGCCGTTTAAAACACATAAGAACGAGTTGAGATAACATCTTACCACCGGGAGTTGTTGAAAACACAGTTCCTCCAGGAGTCTGGCTGTAGAGGTCCAGGAGCGGAGACCAGGTCTTCTGCACCATCGATCGGCCTGGAATCGGGCAGGTGGATGAAGCTTCGCAGCCGGTTGACATGATTTCTGCAGAAGGTTGAGGGTCCTCAAGACTTTGATGATGACACGTTCAGGTCCTGCTGGAGATGTTTCAGGTCCTGCTGGAGATGTTTCAGGTTCTGCTGGAGATGTTGTGCTGCGCGTTTCAGCGCTCCACGTGTTTGGAGCGTTTGGGGCGGAGCTGCAATCGAGCCATTGTGACCAATCAGAAGCCGAACCCGCCCCAGTGAGGCTCATGATTGGATAGAATGTGTTCAGAGGCACCTCAGGGAGTGTAAACACGAGCCTTTATAAACGTCAGCGTGACACGTGGTGTGTGCCAAACGACTTATCTGAGCATGAGTACATGTTTGTCTTATAAAGTGAGAATTGTCATTGTGAAGTCCTGCAGTAAATACATATAACACCAATCATATTTTCTCTGGAGATTCTGTCCCTTGTACAGATTCACATTTTATTATAACAGAGGTCCAACCTGTCCACAGGTTCAAATCTAATGAATCTCACCTGAAGCAGATGATCAAGATCTTTAAGCCCGACAAAAACATCCAGACAGGTGTGTTACTGGAGATAAACTGTGTGGACCATGATTCTGAGACTCCTGTATCACAGTTCACTTGTCACCAGTACAATGTTCATATTGTAGACCAACTGAACCAAGTAACAGTCACACATCAGACTCTTTTCCAACTTTTTATTGAATATTAAGGTAAATATTTCACATTAATACAGGCTACATAAAGTAGAGCCACTATACGACATGAAATTTACTCTCGTTTTAACCCTTTTTTCAGTATGTAAACAATTATACAGGTATTTACCACTCTAAAAGGTCTGATTTCATTCTTTATGCGATCATCTAAGGTCTTGGTCGAGTATAAATACCGTGCTGTTCTACTGAGCCCTGCCGACCAAAAACTCTTATGTGGGGCTTAAATGTCAAAATGGCTATACTACTCAGAACGTATCCTGTTGAACAGGCAATGGATTTTGTTCTTAGACGGTGGTAAACGCGTTAAATCCCACACTGGATCCGCTCTTTTAAGTTAGGCACATCAACGGTCTCCATTTCTCAAATTTTATAACTGCTTTAACATTTTTGGGGAAACACATTTATGTTAATACCACGTCTGGGTAACTAGGTAATCATCTTGTTCTTTTAACGCATTTCTGGTTACTGCTCCTAGGCGTCTGGGTCACTGTTTAGTTGACATGGTTCAGATGCACATTTCCCACGTGTGGGGCCCAGGTTCCAGGCCATACCTGCAACAAACAAAGACTGAAAGAGTTAAAGGAGAGGGGGGGTCTCATACTGCAGTCTGTTTTATTTGCTAACAGTAATTACCTGCTGTGGGTCTGAATTCTCAGCCGAGTTGGGAACAATCTTAAGGATGGGATTCCAGGCCGGGTCTGATGTGTGAAGGCCGTTGTATACAGGGCCTCCTGGCGCCTCTGTCATCTGAGGGTGAGGTGGGATCATCGTACTGCCGTACAGTGACATCGGCAGCCCCTGCTGTCCACAAAACAACCAAAAAAAAAAGATAATGTCAACTGAAGTACCAAACTCCACTTTCTATTTCTGAATAGAAATTTGAATCAAACAGGTTTTTAGGACAAGCATATAAACTCAAATCTAAGACAGCTTGAAATAAATTGAAATTACATTCTTAACAGGAGATAAAGGTTAGGATTGGTGATTTCTTTTTTTTGTTAGTTTTTTTTATAGTGCACCGCAAGTGTACATTAGTATTACTTTTGATTTACTTTTGCCATTTGTTTGATGTCACACTTAACAAGCAAATAAAGGGCACCTTTGGAAAATCCATGAAATTGGTGGGCAGAGGTTGATGGAAAGCGTTAGAAGGAGCCACAATCCCAGTGTCATCGCGCTCCATAGCCTGATGCTGAGAGAAAGCCGACGGCTCCTGCATGTGCTGGTGCATCACGGCACCTCCCATCAGAGGCTGAGACCAGCCGGACATCGGCTCTGAACAAGAGAAACATTTGTTCAATTGTTTAACAGTATGCCAGATTAATTTCTATGGCAAAAACAGGGAAAAGCAGACTCACCGGAGCCACTGCCCACTCCAAAAGACCAAATGCCACCCTGTCCAACCGGTGGGGTGTAGCTGGTGGGCAGCATTGTGTGGTTGACCGAGCCGGTCTGCCGGATACGGGCCAGGCGCTCGGTTCCGATAGGAGGGGGCACTTTGCGGTCCTGCTGGTTGGAGCTACTGGGTTTTGCCTGTATCATAGTGGGAGTCACTGTAGATGTGCAGAGAGGTGAAGATGCCCCGGAAGACACAGAGGGCACTGGAGACTCACCTAAATATGACAACAGTTGAGACAGAATGAAGCAAAACAAAGAGAACTTCTGATTATATTCTATTTCAGCAATTTAACAGAACTTAGACTTTTACACCAAGAAAGTTTAGGGACACTCAACTGAAATGTTTCTCATAAAATTGTGCCAATATTAATTTCTTTATTACACTTTTTTTTATCAATTTAAATTAAGGATTGAGTAGGTGACCCTAAACATTTGCCCTGTTGATCTTACAGGAAGTGGAGGCACTCCAGGGATGAGGAGAGAAGTGCTGGCGGCTGAAGGAGGGTGTGCCCACCGGAGCTGGACCCTGCAGAAACACAGGACTGCCAGACATGCTGGTGGTAAAGCTGCAGAGAGCAGAGGACGATGACAAAGAACTGCCTGCTGGGTCCATTGGATGCATTCCTGTAAATGCAACACAAATGAGTTTTTGGTTAAAAAGGATTTGACTACAATCACAAAGAAAAGAGCAAAGCTTTCAACAACAGTGGTTCTTGTTTTAGGGCTGCACTCACCAATGGGACTGGAGACCAATCTCTGTGCTGAACAGCGATAGCCAGGAGCTTTTGAGCCATCAGGAGGGGGCACAACACTTTCCAGTTGCCCTATTCCTGCTATGTAGGCCGCAGTTGGACCGCTGTAGGGCTGCTCGGGTGGGGTGCGTGCAGGTAGATGACAGGCCCCCCAAACCTGGTTGTTGCCAACCTGGTTGCTGTCAAAAATGCTGCTAAAGTGATTGAAGAGAGCCGCAGGGCCAAAGTTGAGAGGCAGTTGCGCTTTTCCACTGTGCAGGTGCATTTGCGAGCCGTTTATCATGCCAATGGTGGAGGACATTGGAAGAGAAGGTGGGGGCATGCCTGATGGAGGCAGGCTGGGCTGAGGTTGTTGTTTGATTGACTCCTGTGAGGCCCCTGGAGGGACAAACACAGACTGCTGGTCCTGCAGGGCCCCCGGAGCCATGGGGTAATAGGGTGTTGGTGGCTGCATGCAGGGGGACACACCAAGCACAGCGGAGGTGGGGTAATGAGGTACGGAGCTGCTTGTGTTAGTGACTGCGCCGCTGCAGGTGGAAAGAGGCAGCCGTGTGATGGGGTGAGACGATCCCGGCTGAGATGCAGAGGAACTGGGTTCTGTGCTGGAGGGAAACTGTGCCAGAAGTTGCTGTCGATTCTCAGGCTGTATGGGCAGCACAGAGGGGCCTGATGGAGAGGAAGTGAAGTGCGGGGGTGCAGAGGGGCTGGGGCTGTCAGAAGCAGATCCTGCAGTGGAGGTCTCGAGCTCTGTGATGGGTTTTTCTTTAGCTGGGGCACTGAGGCTGGCAGGCTCCAGTTTGGGAGGAGGAGGATGCTGTGGGGGCGGAGCGATGAGTGCAGGAGGAGATGGAGGGGTGGTCGGAGCGCTGCTGCTGAGAGACTGAGCAACTTGCGCAGGGGGAGGGCCGCTGCTGGTAATAGCTACAGCAACTGCAGCCCCTGACTTTGGATCGGTGGAGAAAAGCTGCTTTCGGACAGAGGAAGGAGTGGGGGTGTTGGTGGGAACGGTACTGTTAGGAGAGGTGGTGGAGGCAGTTGGAGCTGAGGTGATGGGCGTAGATGCAGCAGGGTGCTCTGCATTGCCCGGTGTAGAGCTGCCGGGACGTTGGGCAGAACTGACACTGTGTTTGGGGGAGTTGTTTGCACTTCCGGGGCTCACAGGACGAACAGGGAATGGACCCCAAGTGTTGGGGGAGGACGAGAAAGTGCCGCCAAACTGCGCCATGGGCAAACGAGGGTGGCGGATCTGATGCATAGTCTGGGCTGCTAGAAGAGCCAGCTGAGGATGTGCGTAAGCAAGAGGCGGCAAAGAAACAAAAGGAGGCCGGACACCCGGTGCCAAACTTTTGCCCAATTTGCCAGCCTGTTGAGCTGTAGAGTTGGAGGAGGACTGAAAGGCCATGTTGGAGGAGGGAACCATAGATGGGAGGCCTTTTGCACTGGCTGCGGTGGTGCTGGTCGCCCCGGTGGAGGTTGTGTAGGTGGAGCTGATTTTGGTGTTGGTGCCAGGTGGCCGGATGTGGTTACGAGGGATTAGGTCCTCCAGCTCTTTGGCGGGATCCTGAATCAGCGCATTGATCAGCTGCACGGCATGCCGTGTGGACTCTGTCCCTCCTCTGCAAAGCAAGAGAGCGTGTGTGATTTCTAAAACATCACATCATAAGTTCTTGTACAGTGGACTTCATTCTTGATCTGGTAAGACCATCAGTCTTACCTGATTGTAATCATTCTCTCTCCGTTTTTGTCCTTCTGTTTGTCAACATCTATGTGGGCACCGGTAACGTCTTGGATGGCTGTTATGTTGCAACCGCCTCGACCCATAATCCGAGACACCACAGAGGCAGGAACAGAGAGTTTCTTGGATCTACAAAAGAATTAATAAAGAAACAACCGATGTAATTTTGCGTAGTGTGGTGTGCACTGTTGCTAATATTGATGCCTGGACACTTAAAGAAATTTAAAAAACATTCTACTCCTCATACCTTCGAACTACCTCCTTCCACCCCTCCTCTCTCTTCTGGCCCCTCTTTGGGCTGGTGAGGTTCATTTTACTGTTGGGTGAGGTGACTGGCAGTGAAATGGTTTTGAACGATGAGGGCAGGGAACTGGGAGTCAAGTCACTGTTGATCACATGAGATCTGTTAGTGAAGAGAACAGTGCAGAACGATAGATTTAATGTACAAACAGTGTTTTGTTGTGATCAGCAAAATGTAAAAAAAATACGAAGTGAAACGCTGTATTTTCACTGCAAAAAAACTGTTTAAAGATGCCAGCTAAAATTGTTTTTGGTTAAAAATAAGCAAAAATCAGTTGTTGAGCAAGTACATGACAGATCAGTTTTAAAAACTCTTCACTTTACTCTAATTTACAAAGTTACTTTATATTAATGATTTATAATTAAAATATTGTAATTGATTTTACGGGTTGTATTTTGCAAGTAATGTCAGCCTGGCTTCATTTGACTTCAACATATACTGTATTAACAACAGTACGTAAACTGCAATTTTATGTTTCAAACAAAGATGGCAATCGAGAGGCAGAAGTTACAGATTACACCTTTAAGAAAATCAATATTTGGATAAACTCTGAAAAATGTGTTCTCTGCATGTTTGCTGGTGCAATAATGAGACAAATTTCCACTGCAGTAAGTAACTTTTAACCTGCATTGCACAAACTCTACAGAGGGAAGTGAACAAACTCTTACTTCTGCTGTGGTTTGGAGATGGACACCATGACCTTCTCCCCATGAGAGGCCTGCACTAATAACCCGTGTCTCTTCTCAGTGTGAGTCTGGCTGGAGGCTGCCAGGGCCGAGAGGGCAAATGAGGAAGATGAGGACGATGAGGGTGGGTCAACTAGGTCCTGACTCTTACTACCATTGCTGCTTTCGCTGTTGCAGTCAGTGCTGTCCAAATTATCAGAGTCGCTGGTGCCCCCCGTTGCTCCGCCCCCTCTGGGTTCCCCGTGGATCTTGTTTTTGTCGGCTTTCTGCTGCGCCAGCGCCACCTGCGGGTCTTGAAGGATAATAGGCTCAATGGGAGAATCCTTGGTCTTGTTCTTTTTGTTCTTGCGATTAGTGCTTGGTGTGGTGGCCACGTTCGCTCGCTTTTTGCCGAAAGTGTTGGTGAAGGTTGTGGAGGTGGCAGAGATGCCAATGGTTGTGGTGGTGGTGGCACTCGGGGGCTCAATTGGAACCTCCACCTCTGCCAAAAAAAAATTATTAATAACAAAACGTACAGTTTCAGTCCTTGACTCTGATTGGTTGAGACACATCTGAACATTATGACTGAAACATTATGGCATGAATCTATGAGCATGTTCCTCACCTTCAGCAGAGTCCTCCTTCTCATCCTGCATCTCATAAAACACCTCCTTCACTTTAGCCTCCTCTTCCTCCAGCTTCCTCTTCTGCTCTTCCTTCTTTTTTTTGCGCTTCTCCTTTCTCTTCTCCCGTTTGGCAGCGAGCGCCTGTTTTTTACTTTCTTCACGAGACTGTTGGCAAACAGTTTGAGAAGAACTTGGTTCACCAAAACACTACAATCTGCTGCATGAAGTGACTAAAAGATCTTCAATCAATTACAGTTAGAGGGGTAACTAGTCATCTAAAGATGATACTAACCTTCTCTAGGTCAAGCTCTTTAAGAAGAATGCTGGCGTTCTTGTTCGCCTCAGCGGCCTGCTGGTCTTTGGCTTTGACGATGGTCTCCATGCACTGGTGACACTTCTTCAGAAGTTCCTACACAGTAGATGTGAATACATTGAAGACAGCTCATGGAAATACTGTTTCTCATACTTATCATTATCCTGACAAAGAGTCTTTTTGTTTTATGTCTTTCGTACCTTATCTGCAATGGTTGCTATATATCTCATACACTCAATGTCAGATGGGAACTGATTGACTTCCTTCACCAAGTACTGCACCACTTTTACATGACCCTAAAAAATAAGTAAACACATTTTAATGTATCAAGGTCTTGTCATGGTTTACCATTTTTCTACAACACACAACTAGGGACATTACTTAATCCATTCTTTCTGGCCATTTCAAAGAAAAAACTTTTTAGCTGGAATTACTACAAAGCTCAATCTTGTTAGTCAAAGTACAATACAAATTATTCAAAATATTTCATTGATAATCAAGCAAACGAAAAATGTGTAAGCTTGGTAAATGACAGTTTTAGTTTTGCCTGCAGATTCTGGTCATAAGCCAGAAGGTCCATTAACTGTAATAACTCAAGTAAAACTGAGCTTACCTTGCGGAATGCTGCCATGAGAGGGGTGATCTTGCGGTTGTCGGCTGCGTCCACATCAGCTCCTGCCTGCACCAGCAGCTGCACTACATCGAAGTGGCCTCCGTTAGCAGCCAGCCACAAGGGGGTGTTGCCCTTCTTATTTCTCACGTCAATGTGAGCCCCTCTATATAAATGAAAGCGCAGCACGATTAGTGCAATACTACAGACGGCACATTCAGGGGGGCCACACCTGTATTTAAAGAATGTCAGGTACCGCACACTGTATGCTAAACACCCACCTGCTGATGAGCAGCTCACAGAACTTGTAGTGGCCCTTGTCTGCAGCAATGGTCAGGGCAGTGTCACGAGAGGAGGGAACCGGAGGGGCGTTGACATCCGCCCCTTTATCCAACAGCACGCGGCCCACTTCAGCATAACCGCCTGATGCCGCCTCCATAAGAGGGGTGAGACCCGTCTAGTGGACAGAAAGTTCCCGTTACCATCTAGATTTACAGCTGGAAAACAATCAAACATTTCCGACATGCGGGGAGTTGGTGTGCCGGACCTTGGCGCGGTGTTCCACGTTGGCCTTCCGGTCAAGCAGCAGGCTGACAACCTCTGCGCGTCCTTGGAAACAGGCCAAGGTCAGAGCCGTGTTGCGGTTGGTCTCAATCTGAGCGTTGATGTCTGATCCCATGTCCAACAGCAGCTTCACTGCAGGCACGTGACCGTTCATGGCCGCCAACATGAGCGGAGAAATGCCCAGCTTACTGCCAGTCCTGAAAGACAAACCAGAGTATACAAACAACCAGAGTGGCAACAGGAGAGATCATTTTTCAAACAATAACAGTGACTTGACTTAACCTTTTATTAGTAATTTGTTCTGACCTGGAGTTGATCTCAGCACCAGCATTCAGGAGGATCTTGATGATGTTGACGTAGCCACCTGAGGCCGCCAGGCTGAGTGGGGTGTAGTCAGACACGTTACGATGCTCTTTATTAGCCCCACGAAGTAACAATAGCTCCACCACCTGCAAAGATGGACCCAAAAATAAACCTTAAAACAAAACTTTTAACATTTGTCTTTTGGCTGAGGTGGGGTTAAATGTTTAGAGGTACCTCTTGTCTGCCGCCCGAGCAGGCGAGGGACAGTGGGGTGTCTTTGGTCCTCTCAGACTGAGCTTCAATGTCTCCTCCCTTGTCCAGGAGAATCTCCACCACGCCAACATGGCCCGCAGTTGCAGCGAGGATTAGAGGAGTGAACCCTGCGGTCAGAAACCACCACATTTAAGATCTTTGTAACTGTTTCTCACCGGTGTGAATTTGTGTCGACGAGGCCCTTACCCTTTTTGTCCCGGTGCTCAATGTTAGCTCCACGCGCGATGAGCACTGAGACAAGCTCCTCGTGGCCGCCGGCACATGCTAGTGTCAGCGCAGTGTCATGATTACTTTCCGTCTGTGACGGGAATGAATGAAGACAGGCACTATCAGCACTTAAACTAAACTAAATCAGCAAC
>JAZGTK010017847.1:0-12101 GCA_036877625.1 Ambastaia sidthimunki
GTCATGTGACGACACACCCTCAGCATATGAGAAAATATGAGCTTTTACAAATAAAGCTCAGAACAAATTAAACAACATATGCAAAGAAGAAACAAAACTCTGAATGTATAACAATATGACTGTTTATGTCCACACAAACTCACAGTTTTTTAAAACCCTTCTGATGTAAAAGACTATGTATGTATTTGATATATTAATTTAAAACATGTCTGAAATAATAAACTGGACCAGCACATGTGGAAATAACTTCACCAAGACACCTCAGAACATTATTTATGAGTGTTAAGATCTGTAATCTAATCACAGTGTGGCTACTCAATACATTTATTTAAAGTAACATTTATAAGGACAGATCATTTAAACGAGGTGCAGTAACTCACAGATCCATCTAGTGGCTAAAACACTGAACTGCAACTGTCGTGCTGTCATACACTTGCTGGACTTGTTGCTTTGTTGACTGTGGCGATATTTTTGACCAGAAATCAACGTAAACAAAGGCAGATATCGCGGTTTTGTGATTTGTTAAAGGCAAAGTGGCTTCATTTGAAACACGGCTGTATTAACATGGAAACTGCGATTATAAAAACATGTACCTTGATTTGCTCCAAACTCCGAAGCTTTTCCACGCATTTGGAAATGAATGATTTCATGATTTCAGATATGCTTAAAATGCATATTGTAAACTGATATCGTACTGTCATGATGAATAAAGTGTTTTAAACATTATTTACACACTTTTTTAATGATGAAGGGATGAAACGATGATTTCGTTATTCGCAACGTGCAATATGGTGGTAGTGGATGAAATCCCGCCTTACAGCTACAAGAGCCAATCATCATACGACTATAGGACTAAAGGTCCCGCCTTGCAGCTACAAGAGCCAATCACCATGCGACTATCTGGTCCAATGTCCCGCCTTGCAGCTACAAGAGCCAATCACCATGCGCCTATCTGGTCCAATGTCCCGCCTTACAGCTACAAGAGCCAATCGCCTTAGGGCTATAGGAACAGAAGTCCTGCCCACAGCTGAAACAGTCAGTCGCTGTTGTTTAGAACACGAATTAGCTGAAGTATTATGAAAATATTTTGTGTGATTTGAGATTAATAAGCATAAATAATTATAAAATTGTTATCAGATTTTATTGCTAATCCATGTGGACGGGAATTATACCTGTGTAACATGAGAAAAACGGGGTGTGGCCAATGACCTTTGACGTCACTGTGCTCTGACGTAGAACATGCATTTGAACATTGACACAAAAGAAAATACTTGTTTTATTATACATTTAATTCTTATTTTCACAAATGCAAATTCTCAAATTCTAAACCTGTCTTTGTGGTCTTTTGAAGAGACACGGAAAAGTATATTAATTTGATTCAATATCCAATAATAAGAAGGCTATCAAGACTGTTTTTTGTGTAAGGAATTTTATGTAAAACAATGGCCTTTTTTGCATTGTTTATTTTATTTTTATTTATTTATTATTTAATGTATTTTACACTGTTGTATTTGTTGTTTTTCAAGTGTCACTACTGTTGATATGTTGTATTTTGTACTGTTTTGTATGTTCTTGTTTCAGCAATAAAAAGAAAAATGTAAAAAAAAAATTGAGCATTGACACACTTCCTGCTTCACACAGGAAATGTTCAGCCACAGACGTCTTCACTGAACACGAGTGAATAATGTTTGTGCAGTCTTGTATGTCTGTTACTGTGTAGATTGTCTTGTCTTTCTAATGGCCATAGACTGCAGAAGACTCTTAAAAACTAAGCCAACAGCATTTGTCTTATACTCAGTGTTTCCGCTGCTTTTGCCACCACAAAACCTGTTTGTATCAAACAATATCAAATAACTGTCTGTTCTTGTGAGGACAATGAAATAAATTTGAGCTCTACCAATACCTGGAAATGAATTTTTTCTTTGTATTATTGTCTTGCTAGAATTTTGACTATTGGCCTAAAGGTAAAGCAGGTCAAGATTTGGCTGGTTAGCACAGGCGGTTAGCCTCTACTAGTACAGTATATAACCAACCGTAACTACACAATCTTAGAAAGCTTTTGCAATTGTTGTATTCAATATATGCATTAGATTTCATCGACTATTTATTTAGCGTCTTTTAGCATCACTTTATCAACAGTCTGAACTGTGAAACAGGGCAACAGGAACCTGGTGCATTAGTGTGTACAGAGAGTAACACCATCTCTTTAACTTATGACCTACATGATCTGTGAGGCAGGAAGGCTCAGCTTCAGTCTGAAGTCACAGTTGCTTTTTTTTTCCAAATGCAAAGTCATTCATCCTGTAAAGCAAAACAGGTGCAGCACTAAATCTCTGAACACCAAACTGAACATCTCATGAGCTTCACCAGTTCTTCAGCTCTCAGCATTATTCTCAAGTGTTATTTCTCTGATATACACCAAGCTGATCATAATTAACACCAGAAAATCAGGTTTTCCAGAAGGTTTATTGTATTTTATACACTTTCTTCATATTTGCACAGAATATAAATAAAGTTTCCAAAGTGATACAACAAAAACAAATAGCTGAAAGCTTGAAGAGAATAATTCATTTGTTTTTACGACTACACCGTAATGTAGCCAAGTGAAAAATATTACAAATTCACACTCTTTATATCCCCTTAACAGATACAGATTAAACAGTAATTCAGATGTATAGTTTCACTCATTAGGTATTTACATGCCAATGTTTCTTTCTTTTCAACTTACAATGCAAAATCCAAAAGTTATTTAGACATTTAAATGTACATAAATGCTAATTTAAATACGTTTTTGTTAAGTTTCACCTTCATTTAACCTTAAAACCTGTTTTCAAGGTTCAAACATTTTAGTTGATTTTTGTTCTGTTATTAAATCCACTTTTACACAAAGACAAACTGAACTAAAAACACGACTGATTGAGATTTCTGCATTCCCACTCAGTGGGCATTTTAAAAAGTATGAAACATTTACACTGTGAAATAAGATGCTATTGTAAGTGAGGGACAGTTATGTCAGGAGAAGAATCTCTCTGGATGCGTGTGGTGCTGCAGTGTTAATGGTTCTAAGTTCTGGAGTCTCCTCAGTGTGTTCCCATTGAAAGCTCAGTGAGCAGTTTCCCATCTGAGAGGAGTACACATCATCAAACAACTGACTCTGTTCCTCCGTGAACATGTTCTTCCAGTCCCCGATTTTACCTGATAACAAATGAAAAGATTCCAAATTTATTATAACAATGTCTTAGAAACTGTTAAAGGTTTAATCTGGACCTGTATTATAAATGTGGAAAAAATTGATTCATAAAAGTTCAGAATCGATTCAGTGTTGAATTCAAATCTCGGCTGAGTGTGTGCTGGTGTTTATTTAAATGAACTATTTCACACCTCTAATACTGATGTTAATGGAAAATGTTGATGAGGTGAAGCTGCGTGATTTTTAGGACGCACCTTTCCTCATGAAACTGCCCTTGCTGTGGTCCATGATCTCCTGAGGGATGAGGGTGTAGTTCACCATGGTGTTGTTCTTCATGCTGGAGAAGCTGCAGTGTTTCTGGGCACTGTGCAGCTCCTCCTCAGTCAACGAGCACCGCAGGAAATGACTCACTTTCTCAAGAGATCCATGAAGATCCTGAGAAGAACAAAATGAAGTTGATCAGACTGGTATTTGTAGCATAATTGCATCTCTCTGAGCAGTGCAGGACCACAGCTGCTCATATCATCATAACAATGACTGTACTGATGAAGTTACCTGCCACATCTCCTCATATGTGATGTACAGAAAGTTCTGAATATTCTGGGCATGACCGGTCCAGTCCTTCACATGATCAAACCAAGAGCCATAATGCACTGATGCAAAAGAAGGTGGCATTCATTTTTATATTTTCATATAATCACACACACACACACACACACACATAATAATGTAATATGAACATATATGTATGTCATATATATATGACATAAATGTAATATAAACATTTAAGGTCACACTGATAAAACCTGATGTATATATTTTTTCTATAAGATACTTAAAGAGGTCCACTCACCTGTACCCTTCAAGAAATTACTCAGAAACTCAGAGAAAGTGTTTGGCTCGGGCAGAAAGTTGGCCATCTTGTGGAAGTGATAATAAGACACAGCCACGTCTTTTGGATTTCTAGCCACATAGATAACCTGACAAAAAGAAAAACAAACATTTATCGGGTGCAAGTTCAGGTGATCCACAATAACACTGTTCAGTTTGTGTTCTGCTGATCTGCTCACCTTTGCTTTGGACTCTTTGAGGGCTGGTGCCAGTATGTGGTACGGCAGGTGTGTGGTAATAATACGAGGCCCAGTACAGGCTTGAAGAACCTGGGGACAGTAGTACTGTTCAAGCCACGGGGCGCGGGCCCAGTTGGGTTGGGATTGAGCTACAGTTGGGTTTCCTTTATTCAGAATTAAAGTGATGATTTCTTGCATCCATGTGGTTCCTATCAGCCACAGGAGATAAACATCTCAGAAATCACATATTTTTGTGTATTTGTATATTTGTTTATATTTTAAACACAAATAAAATATACTTTAGACTTCACAGATATCGTAAATCAATCGTTTACAACAATTGATGTATTTACATAAGCAATTTTTAGTTTTACCATTATACTTGAACAAATTAAATAAACATTTTATTACCTGATTTCGGGTAGGTGACGATTACAGTATCTGTGTCTTGAAAGTTGAAGTTGGCAGCATAATTCAGGGACTCTTGGCTGTGCATGTGCCCAGGAAACATGATGTTGTGAAAGGTTTCGGTGACATCTAGTCGAGACATGTTTGCAAGTGTGTACGGAAGGAAGAGAGGGTGTCTGATAGCTTGTGATGAAACTGGTGGCTTATATAGAGCAAGCAACAACACACAAACCTATTCAGAAAGAGGAATTACCTGAGTAGGCTTGAGTACTGTAGAAATTACCTGAGAAACCAGTTCCAGCCTCAAGAGAAAATTCCAGCTCCAGTTCTTGTGCCAGTTTGATGTTATTTTTTCCATGTCTGATCGTTATAATCGTTACACGAGTCTCAGTTTCCATTGTGTGAATCATGAGCTTTGTGTTCTGTTTATTCTGTTCAACAGTAATTCACAACACAAGATAATAGTGTAGTTCAACTTTAACCTGGTTTACTTTAATTAAGAATGAACTTGATCAGAATCAACTCATGATTAACAAAATAAGTGGAAACAACCAATTGTTCCATCTTGTTCCATCCAACATATTTAAATTCTATTTGGTTTTAATCGTAATTGTCACACTTGTGACTAATGTGACATTTAAAAATAGTTGTAAGATGATGTAAATGATGTGTACGATGAGGGGCTAACAGTGCTGTGACTCTGTGTACGATGAGGGGCTAACAGTGCTGTGACTCTGTGTACGATGGGGGGCTAACAGTGCTGTGACTCTGTGTACGATGAGGGGCTAACAGTGCTGTGACTCTGTGTACGATGGGGGGCTAACAGTGCTGTGACTCTGTGTACGATGGTGGGCTAACAGTGCTGTGACTCTGTGTACGATGAGGGGCCCACATCCATTTAAATGCTGTTTAAAGATGGACGTGCTTAAACGTTGTTGTTTTACTGACACGCTCAACAAGTCTTGTGAAAAGTCTAAAAATGATTCTGAGAAAAACGGAAATGTCAACATTTCTCAAACCAAAGTGCTTATCACACACCAAACACATTGCATAAATATCCCCTTTTATTGTATTAATTAATTATTATTAAAATGTGACTGTATCATTATTATTATTATTATTATTATTAAAAAGCAGCTACCTTTTGGGATTCAGTGTCACTTACTGTAAAGGCTTTTCTGATGTGTAAAGACAGCACTGGAAATGGCTCAGTATCATGTGTTAAGAAAAACACTCAGTTTAGACTTGTTGGCATGACACAGCTGTTATTGTGACCTTGAGTAAGTTGGTTTGGATCATCTGACTCAAACTCATGCCACTGGCTGAATGCAGTGTTGCTGTGCCAGGCTGGTGAGAATGTTGAGAAGAACAAGGCTACAGAAATTAACCCTATTAATAGGTCACTTAAACGTGTCTATGCATTTAAGCTGGAATGGAAAAATATTCCCAAAAAAGACACATTTTAAGGCCACGCAGTCTTAGGTGTGGCAGTGAGTGATTTTAAGCAGGTTATTGCTCATCTGTACTAGATTTTGCCTTTAAAGACGATGTTTTTGCGAGTACATGACGACTTAAAACTGACTTTAAATGTTTTATGACATTTTATCACATGCCAACATCATTAAAAATTACAACCCAAAATTACACATTAACTTCATTTGGGTCAGCACATCATCACACTGTGAACTTAAGCTCTGACACGGGATTTCTGCCCTTTACTGTATCTGTACACAGAGAGCAAGAGACCCAGAGAGAGACAGAGAGAGAGAGAGAGATTCTAAAATTATACAAAGAGCACAACAACAATCTGTGGACAGTGTGGAGAGTGAGGAGTCAAGAGAAACACTGTTAATACAGATCATTACTGAAGAAGATGATGATGATGAAGGAATTGATCAGAACTGTGTGTTTACTGATCTGGGCTCTCATATTTCACTCTACAGCAAATGAACTGAAGGAGCGTGCACTCACACTGATGGCTGACACCCCACTGATAGACGGGTAACATATCTGTCTGTCTGTCTGTCTGTCTGTCTGTCTCTCTGCCCGTCCACACATCTGTCTGTCTGTCTGACTGCCCGTCCACACATCTGTCTGTCTGTCTGTCTGTCTGTCTGCCCGTCCACACATCTGTCTGTCTGTCTGTCTGCCCGTCCACACATCTGTCTGTCTGTCTGACTGCCTATTCATCTGTCTATCAAAGCACAAAAGTAGCAAAATAATGACATTGTTTAACCTGTTGTGTAAATAATACGTTAATGAATTTGTTGTGTAAGTAATATGCTAATATTTTGTAATCTTACATAAACAGTAGAAAGTTTTTAGACACTACTTAGGTCACGTTTAAAAATGCAAGAATGACACTGTATGAAAGCTGTAATTCATAACTATTTTTTTAAACAAAAATCAGGTATTCAGCACATAACAGATCAGTGTTCTCATCTTACCCATATTCACAAGCGTTAGTTTATAATAATGATTTATAATTTGAGCTGCCGGGTCGGATTTCATGGGAAATGCCCGTTTGTAACCAGAATGAAGATCACATGTTCTGGTTCTGTAGATAATACAACCTTTGTAGTTTGTTCTTACAGCAGTTGTTTAGTATTTAAACGTGTCGTTCACGTTAAAAAATTAACTCCACATGTAAGAGTAAGCAAATTTAGGTTTCGAACAGAGGTGGTGAAAGAGAGGCAAAAGTTACAGATTGCAGCTTTAAAATAACACACGGTCACAAGACGTTATGTGCTGGTTTAAATATCCTGTGTAACATAAAATCTCATAAAACAGACACAACGACCTGCCCTGGCAGATGAGAAGCCTGTTTAATAATCAGCTCAACACAGTGGACCTGAACACACTGAACTCCACCCACACCAACATCCCCAAAATCAAAGAAGGACGTCTCTCAGCACAGGTATAAGAACACATGCACACACAACACAGAAACGTCAGACCTAACGGGAAGATCTGATGTTCATGTCTGTTTGTGTGACGCAGTTCTGGGCGGCTTTTGTAGCATGTGACACGCAATATAAGGATGCAGTCAGACAGACCTTGGAGCAGATTGACATCATTCACAGAATGTGCCAGAAATACCCAGACGATTTCGCATTTGCTGCTAGCAGTCAAGGTAAAGCAGCGAAGGAAGGGAGGGAAATACACAGAACATCATAGCAACACCCCAGCAACTGCATAGCAACACCCCGCAACTTCATAGCAACGCCCTAGAATGACCCACAACATGCACTCAATCATACATTGTGTCTTAAAATGACTTCCTCTTAAAACCTCTAGTGTTATCAGAAATAATTATCTTGCGATTATTCTCCCTGCAGATATAACGGATGCTTTTCACCAGAATAAAACAGCATGTCTGATTGGTGTAGAGGGTGGGCACTCCATCGACAGCAGTCTGGCCACCCTGCGCATGATGTACCGGCTGGGCGTGCGATACCTCACTCTAACACACAGCTGTAACACACCCTGGTGAGTGACGCCACACTTTAGTGCAATTATATCACACCTATAGTAACCAAAATAGAATCGAAAAAGAATTACAGAACTGCACACCGGTTGGTCCAGTACAGTAAGCAAATTACAATATTACTTTCATGATGTCATCATCAGCTTGGAATGAAGACAAAACCTGTCTAAAACCCTGAGCAGTCTCGATTAGATAACCTTTCCCATAACACACCCTCATGACCCATGATGAGTGCCAACACTCAGGGAAATTCCAGACCTCACACCTGCCATTTACATACAAATAAATCTACAAATAAATCTACATCAGCCTTCCAAAGAAATAACACAAGCCAGACCATAGATCTGATTGGTGAAGGGTTCAATTTCAAATGAAGGCCCAGTTTTAATGACCACATTTTGGTCTCACTTCCTTCCAGGGCAGATAACTGGCTGGTGGACACAGGAACTGAGCCTGCAGTGCATGATGGGTTATCTGACTTTGGCAAGGTTAGTTCACATCAATACACGCCCATCTGCTCTTTTTTACAGTGAAATATCACGGCACACTGGAAAAGCAGCATCTTTCTGTGTAAAAAAACATGCTTTATATCTTTACCTTTATTTCCATTCTATTGAATTCTAAATGTTGCACCTGCATTCAATTATACTTTTCCTAGAATTAAGATTTATTTCTTAAGTTATTTCCCCAACTTTTAATAACCAGACAGTGTCCAAACACTTTTTTATGTTAACTTTGAAAAGTATGCAAATTATTTATAAAAAGATATTTTAAAATGAAATTCTAACTGAATTCTTGATGTGTAATGTTGTGTAGGGTGGACCTCAATATAAACCCCCTCTAACATGTTATTTTTTATGATATGATGACATTTATATGTTTGTGATTTAAATGTCTAAATTCCTTTAATGGCCACTGTAATATTTCAATTATTCTGTAAAAAGAAATGACAGCACAATACAGTTTCTTAACACAGCATTCAGTTTCTTCCTACACGTTCTCTTAACTCTTAACTGTTGTGATTAATGAAGGTCACTTTGAGTCACTGACCTTGACCTTATGGCTGTGTATTGATGTGTCTGGTTAAATCCATCTCATTTCTCAGCAAGTCATTCTGGAAATGAACCGCATCGGGATGTTGGTTGATCTGTCTCACGTATCTGAGAGAGTGATGAAGCAGGTTCTGGAGATCTCCAAAGCTCCTGTGATCTTCAGCCATTCTTCTGCCTACAGCATCTGTCCTCACAAGAGGAACGTTCCTGATGATGTTCTCCTGGAGGTGGTGAGTCCACAACCACTTTACAACCTCCAGAGGTCCTAATGCGTAAAGATCACAAATGAGCCACTTACTGTCACAGTCATAAAAAGATCTACATTTATAATGTTAAATATTTATCTACTTCAAAGAGAACTCTTCACAAGCCCTAATGATCATTATCAGAACATTCAGCGTCATTTACATAAATAATGATATAACTGTGAAGTCATTTATTTGTCAGGTGAGCGTCCGGCTGATTCTGATAAACAGCTTGATGCTGGATCTTTGCATGCGTATAGTTTTCCCTTCAAAACTCAAAGTCATCAGACAGATCAGATGTTTGCAAACACTAATGTAAAACATGTGACAGCTCAAACTGACTCAGTTACTTTGAATCCAGAGGTTAACCACCAAAATAATCCAGAAACACAATTTTATTTCATATAAGGGGAAGCGAGAACTTTGGTTTCACACCTCAGATCACGTGTCTTGTTGAGTACAGCTGTTCTATTTCTTTCTCAACTTTTGTTTGGTGGACAGTAAGAACCTGTGAAGTTACATCATAAGGAAGGAAGGAAGGTTCTGAACTGATCCAGTAATCTAACAAACACCCAGAACAGCTTCAGCTAATGGCAGCTGTTTGCAGGGACAAGCAATTTTGCTATATATTAATGTTTAGGTCTTTAACCTTTACAATTATGCTTTTGACATACACAAATACTTTGGCAAGCACTCCAAAACAATTATGTTGATTCAAGGTCTACATTATGTCACTCCCTAGGGACTGAACCCATAATGTCAATGTTGCAAGCACCGTCCTCTCTGAGTGACAGCAGATGTTTAAGAAACACGGTCATTTTGTTTCAGAAAAACAAGAAAGGGATTGTCATGGTTAATTTTTACAATGACTACGTCACCTGCCAACAAGCAGCAAACATCTCTGACGTAGCTGGTGAGTATCTGTGACCTGCTACCTACAGCAGCACTGAAGCACTGCAGGAGATAAAGCAACACAAACACATGACCACACTTGTGCTGTTACGTTCAGATCATTTTGACCACATCAAGAAAGTGGCTGACTCGAGTATTATTGGATTTGGAGGAGATTATGATGGAGTGCCAAGGTAAGCGTGGCTGATGAGAACAATTCATTCTAATCAGATGTGATGCACATAATCTGACACTTAATGAAGCACAACATGATGGTGCATTTCAAATTTGCAAATGCTATGTGTGCATTCAGAGCAGAGACACAGGTCTAGTTGTGGCCTACTGGTTAGAGAATTGGACCAACCAGAAGGTTGACGGTTCGAGTCCCAATGCCAGCAGGAAATAACTGGTGTCCTTGAACAAAGCATCTTACCCCCGATTGTTCCCCTGGGGCTGCAATGCTGTGTGTGTGTGTGTGTGTGTTTACTGTTCATGTTTTACAATGTGTGTGCACTAACTGAATTGGTTAAATGCATCTATGGGTCACTATACTTGGCCATACACATACATATTTATAATGGAACAGAGTGCCAGATGGTTTGGAGAACGTGTCCAAGTATCCAGACCTTGTGGCTGAACTTCTCAGGCGTGGATGGACAGACGATGAGATCAGAGATGCTCTGGGGAAGAACCTTCTGAGGGTCTTCAAAGAGGTGGAGAGGGTATGCAAACACAAACACGGTCATATGCATCAGCTCAACTCAATATCACCAGCATTCAATAACTAGTGATTGTATTGCTCTTACCTTTTCTGTTTCAACAGGTCAGAGACAGCATGAACACGGTCAAACCAGACGATGTCCCCATCCCTCTTAATGAGGTCCAAAACCCCTGCAGGACAGATTATGGTTATCCACATCAACCAAATTCAGCATCTACAAAGTCTTTATATCCACTAGTTTTACTACTAACACTGTTAAACAAGTTACTCTAATCCACTCGTGTGATGTTCTGCCTAGTCCTCTCAATTTAGTTTGGAGGCCGCAAAAGACCTTTAATAAAGAGATCTGGATCATGTCATGTTTTTTTGAAAGAAAAAATGCTGCTTTTGGGTCTTTTAAATCTGTAACTTTAGTTACAAACACAAACTCACAGAGGGGACACGCAGACAGGTTTCTCTGCTGGATAATACACACAGCAAACTACAATCATTTAGACAATGATGAGAGTTTATGGCTCAGATCAGCTCCAGGTATAATGCTGTGTAACACAACTATGACATGATCAATGATGTTTTACTATTAAAGCTCAAATCTGTAACGTTTGCCTCTCTATCGCCATCTTGGTGTGACACATAAAACTGCAGGTTATTTTATTTGCTGATCTTTACGTCTGTTGAAATGAAACCAAACTGACATTTCCCGGGAAATCGCACCCGACAGCTCAAATGACACATTGTTATTATAAGCTTACATTGCAAATCTCTTTTGTTTCCTTTGTTTTAACAAAAAACTTTACAAATTTCAGCTTTAAATGCTTTGAATGAACATGCACCATCAATGCATGCTACGTCAAAACCCACGTCATTAACAAACATGACACGATTAAATAAATAAATGGATATTTACAGTGCAGAACATTATCACAACCTCTCATTCAACATCATGCACATAAAATGCGATGAGAACAAGCTCTTTAAATGCTGCTATCTGTCGGTATAATGTCAGTGTTTAATGAAGGTTGTGTAAATAACACACA
>JAZGTK010017848.1:0-12101 GCA_036877625.1 Ambastaia sidthimunki
AACGTCTTGTTACAATGATTTTATTTATTAAATTTAAAATATCTTTAGCACAGATTAAAAATCAGATACCTCCAACTATCATGGTCGTCATGAATTGGAAATAAACATTCCTAAAAAAACAGTCCCTTTTCCTCCACTGGATCCATAAACTTCATAGAATAGTCTCTGGTTTTGTTTTAAATGTACACATCGTTGCATAGGGCTGAGGCAAAACTGATCACAATATTCTTGGGTTTTAAAGTCAATCAGTGCATGTCCATATAGTAATTTAGATATCGTATAGTTTACATAGCGATTAACATGTCATAGTAGAGTGCAAGTGTTAAGAAAAGAAAAAAAACAGAAGTGTTAAAATAAGACAATTGCTTTTTCGTTTGGCTCTTGCTTCTGAATTTTACAAGCAGGAAGCAAAAACAATAATAATAATAAAAGTAACAATAAAATTCCACATCAACGGGATGCACCGAAAATTGCTTATCAATCATGTTATGCATGTAAATGAGGTTTCGTTGTGAAATGTAGGGCCACGATTAGATATCCGGACACCCCCCTCCCCTCTGTTTGCCTCAACCCTGTTACAAATTTCCAAAGGATGGGAAAAATACAGTGGGGATGATAGCCAAAGACACAACTGCTTATAGGAGCTTGAAAAACAAGTACAAGGTAAAGAAAAAAAAAATCACAATTTTCTACATCTGTTTATGATTATTTGACCAATTGTTTCATGACGCTTCTTTTTATTTATTCAGTTCATTTTTTTATTTTTTTATTATTTTTTAGCACATGCCATATGCGATTTTGATTATAAAAGTACCTGAAATCAACTTCTAGAGCGTCGGCATGCATAGCTGTTAGATATTTACAGATGTATGTACAACACAGAAGAACCAACCGCAGAGGTGGACAGATGTCTCACGACGGCATCAGACCAATGACAGAGGAAATTTACAGCGTTTTTTTAAACCTATCGCATGCAGGAATGACAGAAAATTGAACACAACTTTTCTAGAAACAAATGGATATTACTTTTACCCAATGAGGTCTTAACTTGCTTTGTCCTATTTTAAGTTATTCTGTCTGCCGAATATAATGTGACGCTCTGTATCTCAGACGCTCGTGAGCGCACAGGAAAGGTGAGCGGTGGAGAAACTGCAGGGAAACGGCGTCACTCCCATTCGAGCTGTAGAGCGACACCAGCACACGGCAATACAGTAAAACAAGGATACAAGTTCACAGCAAATAACTACGTCTGCCAACTATGAATGTTAAGCCAGCACAGGACGTTAATACTGATGGTAAAAGTGGAGTAAATCACAATTTTTACACTAGATACAGTCAAATACCGTCAGGTGTGTATTTTGTGGGACATGTTCTCGTAGGCCTTTTGGCTCCTGGAAACTTTTCTACACTTGCTCAGGGCTTTGATGATAAACAGTCTTACATTTTAACCAGACGCTATGGACATATTTAATGTTATTGTACAGTTATGTGAAGTGGAATTTTGGACCAATGAGATTTCAGTGTGGGCGGGGCTACCCACTGAGACGTTATATAAACGCAATGAAATTTACTAACAATTGCTGCTGGTTAGCGCAAAAACTTTGTACATGGAAGAGATTTACTTGACTGTGTCGCATCTGCTATCTAGGACACAATGCTATCTTCATTTATTGCTAAGCAAACTACTTATTTGGATCTTTTGCATGAGGTTTTATACTCAGAATTGCCTTTGATACAGGAAGACTTTTTATTTCCACAGGGGAAAGTGATAAACAGACTTATTGCAGGACTTGTGGGTGATTCGAGGTTTCCTGTAAATGTTCAGCCTTTGTTTATATGTTACACTTTAATGAGGAGCACGTAAATGTTGCTTTTTATTAAAATTGCTTTGGTTGTCTGTATTGCTGCAGAAATGAAGATTTTTCTAAAATGTTAAATACAAGTACAATGATAAATGCAAATAATAAATTGGAACAAAGCAATATCACTGATGTCAAAAAAGCTGGTCTTTAAAGCAAAACCGGTTGGATTAACTGATAAGTAGCTCTCTTTCTTTCTCTGTTTCTGGGCCGGGCTTTGATAAGTGCAAGCAGTAGCTGGCCCGGCATGTTAATGTGTTTTATCATACAGTCTATCGGCCAGAAGGATCAGGGTCAAGTGCCATGAGTTTCAGCATAACGGCAATAAGATCCATGTTCTCTTATTTAGTCTGACAATCCAATCTCACTATCTCCCACAGCTAAATACACCAAAGCAGGAGGCTCACGGTTAGAAACCCTATTATTGTCCCACTGCTAAAGGGGAAAGGAAATGGTTTTTCAGCCATGGGCCTCAATGGATCAATCACACATCTATATTTAGTGAGGATGCATCTGAGAAATCTTGATGGGAACGTATTCCATGTTCAAAGTTCTAATAAACCACATGTACTAAACCCCAATTGAACAATCTCGCCGTCTGTACGGGGAGCGTATCAGAGTTAAGCTGTAATTCAGATAGCGATTACAGTAATAAAGTCGTTTAAGCTAGCCGATAGTTCTGTGTTAGCCCTATTCAATTGATGCGCCGCCAATATAGAACTGCTAGGATTTACCCTTGTGTCCTCCCCGTGTCTCAGATTCTCTAGGAAGACTATGTAAGCTTTGGAAACAGACTAAATCATGTTCAGAAAAAGGGTTTAGCTTCGTGTTTAGTCCATTGTTTGGCTAACGGACAGTAGCACGCTAAAGCCAGCACTGAAATCGCTCTTCACATCCATTAGCGCTGGTAATCTCGGTCACGCTAGTCTTCACATCGCGTCATTACGGA
This sequence comes from Ambastaia sidthimunki, assembly GCA_036877625.1. Taxonomy (NCBI): domain Eukaryota; kingdom Metazoa; phylum Chordata; class Actinopteri; order Cypriniformes; family Botiidae; genus Ambastaia; species Ambastaia sidthimunki. The sequence goes on from JAZGTK010017848.1 coordinate 2,809, forward strand.
AGGCATTAGCACCGTCGAGCGCCGCGCTGTAATGGAGCGTGTGCGCTTTTGTGGAGTGTGTTAACGTTAACTTTGAACTAGCGGGAACTGTGTCAGTCAACATGAGGTGAAAATAAGGGCATGTGAAGAACACAGGAGAACACGGTGGTGTTCTTCCACCCTGTTGAAATAAAGTTAAATAGGGTTTAGAAGCGATTTGCTGGTTTAGTTGCTAGTTTTAGTTGTCAGCCTTTTCTGGTTTGCTGGTCTTGAGCACTTATAGCTGGACCAGATGACCAACTAATTAAACCAATGGAACGCCAGATTAGCCAAGATGTTACACCTACAAATTAGCTTGAGATGCGTTAAACTATTTCAAACTGAAAAGACTTTTGGGGAATTTTTGCATTTGGGACACATAAAGTTGTAAAATATTAGGATGTTTTAAAAATCAATACTGTAGATTATTCTATAATTTTTTAACCTTCATTGTGGGTTTGGATTTCAGAGCGCAGTTGTTGAGCTAATTGAAAGCTAAGAGGCATTTTGGCCAGTTTGTTCAACGACTAGCTGAATTTTTCATTTGAGCTCCTTGTTAATAACCAGGGAAACTATTTCACACAGCTTCATTTGAAAGAGTGCAAATACTTTTTTGTGCATGTGACAACATTAAATGTAATTACAAGAGCAGTGAATCCATAAAGTGCATCTTTGCATATTGACTGACTGCGTTGAGTTTGCTAGAGGGGTTGAGTGGCATTTTCTGTCCTTTCATGTCCCCAGCTTCAAATATGTATTAACTTATCACTGCAAAAGCAGGTAAGACTCCAGAAGATCCATCCTTTTGATGTCATGTTTATTGCAGCGCTAACCAAAGCAACATGCAGCATCTGTGTACTTCAAAAGACGCCCGTCTGACACACATTCACACGCACACAGATACAGAAAAACACACAAACTACAGTTAAACGGGGATGAGAGAAGTTTGTTCACTGAATTTCTGACTACAGCCTTGGCTTTCTTCCCACAGACTTGCGTGTGTGTGTTTCTAACAAGCGTTCTGTCGCAGTTTTTGCCAGCTTGAGCTACAGCTGTTGATTTGGCTGCTTAAATGAGCTGAAGTCTTTGTACTGTTGCGCGTCTGCGCGCATTTGCGCCCGTTTAAAGAGTTGGCCATCAGCACGCCTCTCTGTAAATGCCTGCCAGACGATCTCCTAAACGTTGGCCTGGTCTTTTTTTTAGATCTGAGACGTTCCTGCACTTTTTGAAGATAAAGCGGTCGCGCATTTCATGCGCGTCTCACAGAAGTTAACTTCCTGCAGGAGTCGCATGTGAAGCGGCGCAGGACGGTTTCTTGTGTGAGAGGGGACATGAAAGACGAGCCTGGAAACATTTGAACTGCACGTCGTCCCTAATTTTGTCTGACATGTTTTTCTTTTCCCCAGTATCTTCATTCCTCTTTCCCCAAGATAGTTAAAGCACCCGGGGCTAGCCAACCGTCCCCGACAATTAGCCGGTGATCGGCCATGCAGAAAAGCGCCCCGGCATCTGCAGGACATATAAAGAGTCGTTTGTGTTTGTGTAAACAATCAAACGAGGGGCAAGAAAAAGGGCTGTGGGCGTAGATGTTGTACATCCGAGCTAAATGATACGCAGAGCTTTATTAAAAATGGGTGGTGAGGATGGGATTTCAAGAGTGACTGTTGAACACAGACTGAACATATTACTGCCGCTATGATTCTAAACTGTGCAAGATGTTCAAGGTAAATTGTTGTAAATTGTGTAATTGTTCAATGATAAACCTTTGCAATGTATCTGAGCTTAATGTGCTATTTGTGGCATTGAAAAGAATTGATGTTTGCCAGACCTCTTTAGATTATACACTTCACTATTACACCCCATGCATGTGAGTAAAGTGACTTCGGTTATTGAGTCTTAAGGGGCGTTCACACTGACAATGATTAAACTGCTGGAGGTACTCCTGGTTGCTGGCGTTCCTTCTGGACCGCCGTTAACAACCGTATCTGCGTTCTCATTGGCCAGCAAGCTCAGTTGAACTATATTCATATAGCTTTATGACTATTCCAAAATGACTTCCAGACAGTCAGTGTAAATGCCCCTTATGCACTTTTTGTACAGAGTACAGTGAGCTTTGAAATTTACATCTCCAAATTGTCTTCATCTCCAAAAGTATCAATCCATATCGTTGCTCTAGATCTCTTTTTTAGGATTTAAAATCTATTTGTGATTGTGTTTGTGTGTCTAAATGAGTGTGTGTGTATATGAAGACGCCTTCTCCAGCAGTGACAGAAAGCCCCCATTGACTCAGTGACATCCAGAAATCCCTTTGACATGAGATGAATGGACAGTTTTGGCAGGCTGCCCCACAGATGTCTTTACAAGACTTCCCCAAAGCACGTCCTTTCTGTTATGTACAGTATCTACAACTATACTGTTTTCGTGAGTGCGTGCGTGTGTGTTCGCCATTGTCTTTCTTGGCAGGCGTACAGGAAATATACAATATACCTGCCAATTTAATACTTCTCAGTTCCAGTTTCTGTGATATTATATCCTGTTTTTCCTACTTATTGCGCAGAAACATCAAGTGCGTGTCATTGCTATTGTTGTCTTGATTTTCTGCTGAACCCATGAGGAGATACAGCTCGAGTCCACCTTAGAAGCTTCCATAGAACTTGCCAGAATTCCAAACACTCCCACCACAAGCCAGCACATCTCGGTGGTTCCTAGACTAATATTTGGCAGGTATAGGACAGCATGCAGGTTGTTGACAGCCAAGGGTCTGATGTACAAGTAATAGAAACAGGAACTCCATTCGAACAAACTCACAGTCTATTCCATGGTTTCTGTCTTTGGAAAGGCTGCGAAACTGTTCCCCCTTCTCATGATCAGTTTTGGGGGAAAATTAGTCTCAGGTGGTTGTTTTAACTCATACTGGACATTGGATGGTATTTGGTGTCTTTGGTATTACCCGACCCCCAAAAAGAGCGTCCCTCGTGTTTGTTTTGGCTGTCACTTTCACTTTTTTGTACAGGACAGCGATCATAAAATCCGTTTGCGTTCTCGTTGCCTCTGTTTATTCTGATGTTGTCCTTTTTTGTGTTTCTGCAGCAACAGGGAGCAGCCACTACGGTGTACTGCGCCGTAGCTCCAGAGCTGGAAGGTCTTGGAGGGATGTATTTCAACAACTGCTTCCGCTGCCTCCCCTCTCCGCAGGCCCAGGACCCAGCGGCCGCCCTCAGCCTGTGGGAACTCAGCGAGAGGCTTATGCAGGAGCGATCCACACCGCCTCGGGCTCTCTGACCCCTCCTTTGTAGCCTCACGGCCTCCGCGGGCCCCGTAGGGTCAGCTACATGAACATCACCGTTATGTAGAGGATGCAACTGGAGGATAATCATTGTTTGGGGGGGGCAAAAAAGATGCAGTTCTGAACTGTACAAGGACATTGGCAATCGAAGATGGAAGTTATCTGGGAATCAGAAACTAGAACCACATGGCTGGGGCTTCTACAACAGATCAGGAGATGTGGAGAGTCAATTCAATTGTGTTTCTCTCATCTCAAAGGTGTAATCACTCAATCCTGCGTTGGGGTTTTAACTAGGTCTAGATCACTCTATAAATGTCTCCTTAACAAGCACTAATGTTTGAGTTGTCTATAAAGGGGGGCACTACATTTACTGATGTTTAAATGGTGGATGTTTACAGCATACAAATACTCATTTAACTGGAGATCAATGTCAACCCTTATCTCTGTACAGATAAAAATGTTGAATAAATGTTAGGGGCGTAACCTACAAAGACATAATGCAGGAAATGTACAATCTGTGAACTATTTACAAACATGGCATCTTCACATTTCTAAGAATAATCATGTATTGATAGCATGTACACAATATACACAAGATGCTGTTCTGAAATTATCTGCTCTTGTCTGTTCTAACCCCGTCCTGATTGAGCCTCCAAACCATATTCTAACTTTTACAAAATGCTGGACTGAAGTACAATAAAACAGCATCTGGTTTGAGAACCGGAGGGCCGTCGGTGGCAGAAGGAGAAAGTGTTTTAAATGAGTCCTTAATGTCTGAAAATATCTGGCGAAACTTCTGTGTAGCGTCTGTTTTTGCATCATCAAACATGCAGGGATTTCCTAATTTGTTTCTCGCTGTTGGCGCGACCTCTGACCGTCAATCAGGGTGAAGTCAGTAGCAGGGGATTGTGGGTAAGGTTAAGGAATGGCACTCAGGTTGATAAAGGGTTTCCTGGTTCCTTCAGTCCTTCATGTTTTTTTTTTCTTTTTTCTTTTTCTCGTCTTCATCAGGGGTTGATTTTGGAGAGGTTGTGCTTTGTGGCAGTCTTGGAGCCGTGGGCTGCCCTAAGCCAGAAGCGTTCCAGTGTAAAACTGTCTGCAAAGAGAAATAAAGAGAGATTAAATAAAATCAATCAACAACTGCACTGTTTTGTTTGGTTTTTTTTGCATAAGTACAAAATAAGTGAAATAATTTCAGACATGCTTCAAAGATAAAGAACTGTTTAATGGTCTAGATATTTATATGTCCTCAACAAAAAAATATGCTTAAAAAATGTATTTATAACAATGAACACCTCTCTTTTCACCATTAAACCACACACATTGAATTTCAGGCTAACATGGTCAATGAAGAATACATGTACTGCTCTCAATATCTGATTTGAAGGCATCTTAGTAGACAGTGTATCAAAGCAGCACAAAACTTTACTATCTGTTGTGTATTTCATTTCAAAGGGTTTTTGTTTTAAATAATTAAATGCAGTTTTATTTTATGGAAAACTCAGATAAGGGGTTGCTGGTAAAGTAAATGCTACCTGTTTAAGAATAAAATTGACATTTATAAAATTATGTATTAAAAACCAACCTACATACTCCACAGATATAGATTTATGTTGTGTCAAATGTTTCAAAAAACATTCATACGTTACTTGTGTAAAAAGGATTTTCCCCTGGGTTTTAAACCAAAAAAAAGCAAGAAATTCTCTCTATCATCAGTCGGGGTGAGCGAGTTTCCCCGGAATGACACGAGCTGAACTCTTCCTCGCCTGTGTGTTTAGCGAGGCTTTGACCGTGACCCGGAACAACTCCATAAACAAACCGCCTGTCACACGCATTACTCGCTCCAACAGAGTAATTGACACATCAAGAAACCAATCATAAAAGAGACCTGTCCCGCCCTTTCACGCTTGTGCGGCCAATGAAATCAATAACTCGAACCAGCGGGCAACGATAGAACGGACTCTAGCGCGCCTCCACGCCAGCAAATCAGATGTTATTTAAACATAAATGCAATGTTGTAGAAACCAGTGCATTCTGATAAATGGTTCCTGCGTCACAAGCAAACGTTGTTGGTTACATTTAAATCTGTTCCTGACATGTAAGTGTTGCACAACCGGTTCTTCAAACCAGAGTACATACTCTCCTGCACAAATAGTGTTTCGTAACACGCGTGTAGATGGTGTACCCTTCTCAGTGCAGGTGGCCTATCTTTGTTTGCTCCCACACACACACACACACACGCTACTGTAGGAGACCGTGATGCAATGCAGAAATTGCACACGCCATTATGCGTGTGATACCGACAGCCGACACGCAAGGTGTTCTCAGAACTCCTTGTTCGGGGAAGCACACGGACAGGAGGTTGTCTCTCACGACGGTACGCATAGACAAACAAGCTATGCCTTCTGTATTTGTGAGCGTGTGTGGGACTATAGGTGGAGCGACACTCTATTTCTGGTTCCACTCCATCTCTCCCCTGTTCGCGCCCTCTTTCCCGTTCTATCTGTTCTCTCCAGAGAGGCAGAGGGGTCTGGGAGAAGCAGAGGCAGTAAAAGTGTCACTGTGTAATGAATGGGCCCCTGATCGAGGGAGAGAAAGAGAGTTCGCTGGAGGAGAAGCAGGGACCGGTTGTTATTTGTCTGATATTGAGGGAGGATAGCTAATGATGTGAAGCGTGTAAACCTGAAATGGCACTAAACCGTTCGTGTGTGTGTGTGGGAACCGGTGGGACCGTCCCGATCCTGGATAACAGAAGATAAAGTGGGAACACAGATGAAATGTTTCTGGGCCAGCCAGGTGTCACACGCCGTATTGTTTGCAAATGGCTGAACACAGATAGGAGAAACCTCCAGTCGCACGGAGACTCGACAAACCACTCTGTGGCTTTAAGACAGGCGGTAAAAATCAGTTTAGTGTAGCGTGAACTGCAAAAAAATAAAAAACATGGTTTCTTTTTCAAACGTTTTTTGTCTGAATGATCTTTCAAATTCTGGTCTAACCATTCAGAGTGTGTTTTACATCATACAAATTGCACAATATTGTCTGAATACACTCACCTAAGAATGTGTGCAGACTCAAAGTTGACTATATCAGAAAAGTGTATCAGTGACAGTATACAGACACAGCTCCAGTTAACATTGTGAAATCTGTACACCACATACCAAAGAAAAAAACTCTTGTGATCGTTCATTTCATTTAACATTTGTTTTCATTTTTTCAGACTACAAAAAAAAATTAAACTGAAGCTGGATACACCAAAAAAAAAAATGTGCTGCCTGTCTGAACAAAGAATTGATGTCTTATGATTTTACCCTGTGATTACAACAGCTTGTTTTGAAAGAAAAACTCTTAATTCATCATATCAGTTGTGTTAGCATAGCCACTTATAGACCCTTAAACATTTTGTCAGTATTGACAACCACTTGACCTACAAATAAGACAAAAACCTTTTCTAAATACTTCCTAAACGCACTGAGAACAAACAATAGCCAATGATAACATCCTCTAAATGATATTGACAGTTTGCCACAGGTGACGTGCCATCTGAGCTTTCTGCCTCAAGGGCTTATGGGTAACTGTTTTGGCTCTGTCAGTTTCCATCCTGTGCTCAAGCCTCTTGTCCTTCAGGGAAGTCTGGGTGGCTTTTTTGCCTCCCCAGCAGGAGGAGCAAATCCTCAGCTGTGTCTAGACAGAAACGGCTGTACTGCTCTCAGACTGCTTAAGGCACAGATCCAAATACAGCCAGAAACATGAGTCTACATCCAGTCATGTGTTCATCTCTGTCTTTATCGCCAGTCCTCATCCAAATTCACACAGCAGCTTAAAAGTCAAGTGTAGCTTTTTAAGAATTAAACAAACGTAGTCTAGTCAACATTTGGGAATTAGCTGGTTAGGAACTGAATCCAAAAATGACCCTCCAAAAATGACATTATTCCTTGATACAACAGATGTCTCTTTTACACTTAATAAAGACATATTCAAACCAATAATATTGCATGAATGCTATTTGTTATCAGTTGTTCATGCTGTAAGTTAGTTCTGAAGGCAGTTAAACCAACAAGAATCACAATGTTTTTTAAAAGGAAAGACTTTTAAAATAAAAGTCTCTTCAGCATCCAGTTAATTCTCTTGAAAGATTTTTTTTAAGTCCACCGTCAGACTGGAGTATTCAGTCTGGGTCAGCAAAACACAGAGCTGAGACAAGGTCAGGTAAGTGTAAATCAGCTGAGCCAGGGATCAGCAAGACCCTTTTAAACTCAGACACTTACCTAATCCAAACCTTCTTTATTCAAACCCAAGCGTGAGACGCAGCATCTCGCGAAAGAAACTGCAGATCTTTTCCCACCCGCTTCCGCAGCCATGCGTGTCCTGCCGAGACGGCTTTTGTGTCCGTGGCATCGGAAGATTCATGACTGGATGTTTTTCTCGTTTCGTCTACGGAGTCTTATTGATCATTGTATTGGAATCATTTGATAGTTAATCAATGCTTTTTCTTTCAGCTCGCCGGCTGTGGAGACAGTGGGCCGTTTTTCAAAGGCTGGCCTTGATCATGGAAACAACAATTTATACACACTAACTCACTTCAGTGCACAATACAGCTCTATATCCACAAGCGTAGCTTAAATCATCGATATATTCTAGATCACAAGCAAAATTAATCGAGGAATTATCATGGTTTTGGGGATATGGAAAGTATTTTGGAGTAATATTTTACCATGGTAAAACCAGCTTTATAAGGCATGTATATTTCTTCACACAGTCCATGAATATGACTTCAGTTGTACATGTACTGAACCCAATAATATATGGTTGAATAACAATAAAAAACGTGCTTTTTGACTTTTGACATTTGTATTTTTGCATACTGAACGTATAGAACATCTATACACTGAGAACTCAAATACACCCAGACATCCAAAGTAAAAACTGCAATATTAAAACTCCAGTGTTACTGATATGCTGATAAGCATTATATGGGCCTGTCCTGGACACGCCAGTGTAGTGATGCAAGACAAAAGGTGACTTTCAGAGGTAAATGGATCTCCCATTGACCCCCGGTATATGTCTGTATCACTTCCTGTATGTACAGCCCCGGCTGTAACCGAAAGCCTTTCACAATGTATCCGCTTAATCTACCTCCATTTACAATGACACACTCAATATGCATCACCCTCTGTCTGTTTGGATAGAGGAAGAAAGGCATTATGACATCATATCCTGTCACAAAGCCATCATTACAGCTGTGACTACTGCAGGCCTAATCTCAGAGTTTGCTTAAATTCCCACCATTCCAGCACATCCTGATCTCTAAGTTTGCTTAATTTCCCACCATTCCGACACATTCCGTCCCGCTCCGGGACGGGCGGCACATCTGCGAATGGTTCAGACAAACTGGAAAGCCGTACCGCACGCCAGGTGTTTAATATCAGCACTGTGTGGTGCAATTACCCCGCAGAAATGAGCTTTTAATTCCGTTTTATTGGCCCAATATTGCTTCTGGTGTTTAGTTTTTAAACATTATAATTAGTTTTGAAAAGATTGGTCGACCTCATTCTATTCCACAATACCCCATGGCTTTAAACAATACTCAACGGCTGCACGGTTGCAGGTTTTGGAAACGCTTGGGCTGCGGTGAAACACGATTTTAATAGCGCAGCAGAGCTTTGAGACAGCTGGCTAGAGAACCACTTATTGTTGAATATGGAGAATAAATGCTGCTAAAAATATAAAAAGAATACGATTACTGCAATTTTAATGTTTGGGAAACAATTTTCGTAACCTATTTATGCCAAACGAACAGGAAGTTGAGGGGGAAACGCATTGAGCAGACTCGTTAACTACATAATAAAATGTGCTTATGAAGTACATTGTCTAGGGCAGAAGTTTTTTAAGACTAGAGAGCCTCAAATATGATTAAACCGTGTCAGGAGACTGTCTACCTAAATGCATTTGTACAGATATATATATAGAGGAAGACACACACACACAC